>VZSC01008753.1:125379-174111 GCA_013398225.1 Steatornis caripensis
GGGGGGGGGGGGGGGAAGTCTTCAGAGATTCAGATCGGACATGCTAAAAGTAACTCGTTTGCCTTGAAACCAGTCGCACAAAGCAAACGTGATCGGATAGTGCCACCACGTGGGCTTCGCCGAAAAGGTCTTTCCTTCAGTGCTAGGCTAAAAGGATACCGCAGCAGTAGTCCAAGAAACTCTCAGCTGTCAAAAATGAAGTTGTTTTGAATTTCCTTAGACTCTAATAGAGACAAGACGTCTCTGTCAGCTGTGCCTTTGAACAGCACTGGGCAGAATTTCAGCTGGCACCGTTCTCAAGGAAACCTGGACAAATATCCTATCAGGAAAATTCTTAAAAGACTTGGTGAATTATCTACGTATGTAACAGTAGTCAGAATAATTGTATTTCTTTACTTGTTCGAGGTTACAAGTGTGAACAGAAAAATAATTTAGTTTAAAATATAAAGAGATTAAAATAATGGCTCCACTAAAGTACAATGCTGCAGTCAAACAACAGTTTCTCATGGTAAAAATAATGAAGACAAGTGAAAACAACGAATATGTCAGTGGTCACAGTAAAATGATGATTTGGAGACTAAAGTAAAAGACTAATCTGGTAGGAAGAGAGGGCTTACAGGAGTGTTGGGGATATTAGAAGATGTAGAGCTGTCTCGTAATGTCTAATCTGAAAGGACATCTGAACCGAAACGGAGAACAGGGTGTTTAATAAAGGGTGAGAAGCTAGGTGTGCCACCTGACAGCAACAAACCTGATGTTGCCAAGACGTGAGAGCCAAGACGTGAGAAGAAAGTTGAAGTCAGCCAGTACCCCTTGGGAAAGCATTATTTTTTAAAGAATTGGGTTTTGAACATCTTTGCATTACTTCAGTTGTTCCAAGCAGTATGTAGGTCTAGTGTGAGGCCCATCTCCCTGATCATACAATACCTACCTGGAGGAAACCCCGGTTCTGTGATTTTTCATGACCTGTAATCAAAACATTTAGGATTCTTATCCATCACTATCATTACTTGACTATCAACTGACTACTATTCTCTGTCACTGTCATTATGCTTGCAGTTCCAAATTTATATTTTCTGACCTCTATACTAGTCTTGATACAAAATGTATCAAAAGCTTACTCAAAAATTTTACGTATATGTATTTAATATATGTAATTAATATATGTAAATATTTTAAATGACAAGGCATGTTTGTCTGTCTCTGCTGTTTCACAGTGTTGTGCTTTATCCTGAAGGTGGCTGCGTTTCATGGGAGTCTTTCATCCCTGGAATGTCTGAACACTTTTTCACTGGATGCCTTCCATGCTCAACTGTGACTACAAGTAAAATAGCGAGTTTCAAGACTACAGCTCTTCCACACAGCAACATTTATTTCAGGAAAATACTGTGCTGCAATACAATACAGAACGTAGTTAAAATTCATCACAATAATTATGCTCCTCCACTAGGACAACAAGGCCCCAGGGGAACTCTTTCTTGCTGCCTCACTGCTTTGGGTGAATAGCTTTTCCTGTCTAGAGCAAATCATTGCTAAATGGCGTGCTTGGGAGGACAAACAAGCTTTTGGAGCAGTGCTTCTCTTGACAAAAATCTGTTCTGTGTCTCTCTGACCTCCAAAAATTAAGATTTATAGCTGAAAGAGAAGTTCAGACAGCCCACTGGTGATTTATATCCTCACAGTGTTTTCCTTTAAATTGCCAATAGCACCTTTTCTAAAACTGGTCCTCCACATTGTGGGGAGCACTATGCACTTTGATTTGGCAGTGCTGTTTGCAGATGCCTTTCAGAGTCAGAGTCAAATGTATGGGATTAAAGCTCAGGTGCATCTAGCTCCTTAATGCTGGAGATTTCATGAGTTGTGAGTTCTCCAGATACAGGGTTTTTTTGTTGTTTACATAATTTTTACAAAAGGAGTTCAAAGCAGGTATAAAGTACTACCAGAACAGAATGGCCTGATTTTGTTTTCAAGTTGCGTTTTGATACAAGTTTTGTTTTCAAGTTGCATTGGTGGGGGTGACTGTATGAGCCACCGCTTTGACTAGCACCTATGACTCTGAAGTGCAGCACCCCGGAAATAAAAGGGCAATCATCTGCCACAGATTTACCCGGAGCATCAGTGCTCTGCAGCACAGCCTTGCTACAGACTCATATCCTCTGGACACAGAAAAGAGTTAGCAATATGGTCAGTTGTGGCTTACACAAGTGGGAGCATAAGAGTTACGTAGAGCTGACAATATCTACCTTTTTCCACCAAATTCTTTCTGGTCTTTCTGTTTCTGCCCAGGGTTTGACAACTCCAGGCCACTCTGTGATTTTCCATTCTTTGATATTTCAATATTGTAAGCCTCAGGGTTTCAAATATAATTATGAAGAACTAAATGACACTGAGGCAATTTTATTTCATTTTGTGGATCTATATTTGATTCAGGAGCTCCGCTTGCCTAGCTCCAAAGGGTTTTTGTTTTGCCAGTTTCTGGCAGAACATACGGTTAAGTACAAGGCTCTGAAACTATGCTACACTTTTAACCACAAACTGGGTAATATGTCCTGTGGTCCAACAATCTTGAACCCCCTGNATTTTGATACAAGTTTTGTTTTCAAGTTGCATTGATGGGGGTGACTGTACGAGCCACCGCTTTGACTAGCACCTATGACTCTGAAGTGCAGCACCCCGGAAATAAAAGGGCAATCATCTGCCACAGATTTACCCGGAGCATCAGTGCTCTGCAGCACAGCCTTGCTACAGACTCATATCCTCTGGACACAGAAAAGAGTTAGCAATATGGTCAGTTGTGGCTTACACAAGTGGGAGCATAAGAGTTACATAGAGCTGACAATATCTACCTTTTTCCACCAAATTCTTTCTGGTCTTTCTGTTTCTGCCCAGGGTTTGACAACTCCAGGCCACTCTGTGATTTTCCATTCTTTGATATTTCAATATTGTAAGCCTCAGGGTTTCAGATATAATTATGAAGAACTAAATGACACTGAGGCAATTTTATTTCATTTTGTGGATCTATATTTGATTCAGGAGCTCCGCTTGCCTAGCTCCAAAGGGTTTTTGTTTTGCCAGTTTCTGGCAGAACATACGGTTAAGTACAAGGCTCTGAAACTATGCTACACTTTTAACCACAAACTGGGTAATATGTCCTGTGGTCCAACAATCTTGAACCCCCTGTAGCCCCACAAATACCTCTGTTGATCCAGCTGAACCTGAACTCGTGAGTCCTGAATGTAAGGCAGAGCTTAGCAGGTTCTTCTGTCCTCCTGTCTATACATTGACTTGCAGCTTTAGAGATGAGCCACCTGATAATTTTCAGAGTAGACTAGGGATTACCCAGAGTTGATCCTCTCTGAATAGTTGGGATTTTTCTGGTTTTTGTTGTCTTCTCATGAAAATTGTATTAGACCTCTTCTTTCATCTCAAAATTCCCAGCCCAACTCCAGTCAGCTCAATCCATCCCAACAAAAATCCAGATTTATCTCTGTTGCTGAGGAGTAGGAATATAAAGTCTGCCTGCTTAGTGTATTGACTGGTCTGCAAAAGAAGGCAGCAGTAAGTGGTTAATCAGCCAGCCAGAGTGTGTGTTCTCTGATATTATCTGAAGATCAGATGTAGATTGCCATCACCAAACAAGAATCTTTCATAATATACTCCTGAGAGACGGCAACATTTTAANGAAGACAGCAGTAAGTGGTTAATCAGCCAGCCAGAGTGTGTGTTCTCTGATATTATCTGAAGATCAGATGTAGATTGCCATCACCAAACAAGAATCTTTCATAATATACTCCTGAGAGACGGCAACATTTTAACAGGCATGTGACTATCTTTGTCTCTACTACCTTCTTCTTCAAAACTGGAAAGTGGAAGCATTCTTGCTGACATTAATTCCTCTATTACTGCTTCCCCTTACCATTTCTGACAGTTGTCTAGTTCATGAAATCTCCACAGTATTGCTTATTTTTTTAATCTCAATCCATGCCCTGTTATGACAGTCTTAGGATTTTTCCCTGATCAGTCCAGAACTCTTTGGTTAAAATCAGGTGACATTAACTGAAAGAATCAGCACGGATTTCTGGTGTATGCCCCTCAGTTCCGCATTTTAGTCTTACCAAATGCTTGCTTTCATAAATTTAACTGGCCCGAGTCAAATAGACTACAAGTTGTTGACTGCTTTACTCTTGTAAGCTATATGCTTCCCTTTTGTAAGCTGTCTGTTCCCTTACATTTTGATCATCTCTCATAATTTTATTTCCTGGTCTTTTTAATTGTTCAGATTGTAACTGTAAGTCAACATAATTCAATTTGCTGTTGCGGATTTCTCTATGCTAAAAATCTATTTCAGAAGTCTTACATCTTAGAAGTGCTCGTCCCCTGACTCTTTTCCAGAATGAATCAGGAGTTGTTCTACCGACATTTTCATCAGCGTAAAGCTGAAAGCACGCATGAAACTGTGCATGAAACCGGTATCAAGCTCCTTACACTTACTGATAAGTGATTTTCTACATCTGGAGTTTCTGCAGTCACTCGGTGCTTGGATGCCTGTGTCCACATCTCCTGGCCCTTACAGCTCAAGATTTATTAAGCTTACTCTCCATAACAGCAAGCCATCTGAGAGCAGTAAAAATTAATGACCTGAAATAGAAAAATGGTTAAATTAATTATTCACCAGTTCCAAAGGACCATAATTGCATTTCCGTTCTCTGTGGAGCTCTCCAATTAGCTTGCTGAGGGACTGGGGTGCTCAGCGGTGTGGAGGTTACAAGTACAGATACTTGTGGGGGTGCTTGGGAGAGAGGGAGCAGCGGGGATTGTCAGGGGTGGCTAGGATGGCTACGTGGGTGAGGGTGAGCGCAAAGGTTTGGACATACTGTGGCTCTGAAGAGTGCTGGGATGTCTAGATTTCCTGCAATAAGAAGGAAGGGATATGTGGAAGGAACAACTACTCCAGTATTTAATCAGAGCAAAATTTCTGTAGTTAGCTTGGGAGAGAAATTTCTTGGGACTCGTGAGTATGCTGAGGGAAATACAGCTTTCCTGAGAGGGCACTTTTATCTTTTTCCTGCTAAAAACTGATCAAGTACCCGCTTTTGCTTTTGACTACTTCTCCACTTAAGCAACAGCTTGTTGCCAGCATCTTGTCTTCACAGCGGTCGGTAATAGGCCTGCTCTAATGAACTGCAGCTTGACACGCAAGGCGAGGATGACAGACCTGCCAAATACTTACCCTGTGAAATGCCTTTAAACCTCAAATACTGCTTTCAGGGGAAGGGCAAAGATAATCATCAAAAGAAAAATTATCGGTGACTGGAGGCTTGGACTTCTGCTTTCCAATATGATGTTTTCCTGCAGAGTACAGGAAATAATCATTTGGACAACAAAGAAGAAATGCAAATCAGCTAGTAATTTGTTTGTACAGTACTTAAGTACAACAGAGTTGTGATTGCCATATGGGATGCCTAGGGGAAACGATAATAAGAGTAACAAGTAATAACAAGACCAAGCAGCTAAATTGGCATACAGGGCGTTGCCCATGGAATTTATACTTCTCAAAATATTTACTTACAGTGCTATGAAGTATTGTGGCACTCTTGTACTTTTCCAGGTGATGAATCTTGGCTTTATACACTTTAGAACATTGTGACATCATGTACATTTTAATTGTCGTTGGGCAAACCAAAAGTATTGTAACAGAGAAATACAACTCCAGCTAATTTCCTCATGAGTCGCATTCCAAGCTTATTGGATTCATAGGAATAAATGGGTACTCTGTGACTATGGTGTGATCCTGTCAATCAGAGGAAGAGACGATTAAACATTCATGAATACTGAAAGGCAATTTCCTTCAATTGTTCATCATGCCTCCATTCTTAACCTTCCCCATAGGATTTCCGCTTGCTCTAAACTTCAGAAAAGGGTTTGTTTTTCTAGAACTTTTTTTATGGTACTAGTAAACTGATGAAGGGGGCCACAATGATCAAATATTAGTTGCTAGTTTCCTTCACATTTGCATATGGTGTGACTCAGAAAGCAGATTTTTATTGTTGTAAGCCATTTGCCAAAAAAAAAAGAAAGAAGATTTTTCAATCTGTTCATCTGTCAAACAAATGCAGTCATGAAAATTAAGCAGTATACCCATAGTAAACCTAAGTAAATCCAACCAAAAGGGTGTACGTGGCAGCACGTGATTACACAAAAGACCATTTTTTCATGACTAGCCAGGTAGACCAGGTATAGGTCTGGAAAAAATAATGAAGTAATCTAGGCGTAATGCATTAGACTGGGAAAATCGTGTTATAAAGTGGCTCTGAGTTATTTTTTTTTTAGCATTGGAATCTATAGGAGAATTAGCTTTGGAAATAGCCTTACTAAAAACATAAGGGCAGTAAAGATTTTGTTCTTACAATACTTCTATTCTCATTTTTGGAAAATACTTCAGATACATAGGAGATATATATACACTCTAAATGCTTATCTGTCCGTGCCACACTTATCATGATACCTCAGTGTGTGTAGGGATATTTTCATTAGCAACAACGTTTTTGGATTAGGCTCTTATTTAACACGGATAATGAAATGACAGCAGGGAACTCTTTCTGCTAAAACGAATATAAAAATGGGTTCCAGAAACATACCTTGAATCCAGTATGCTATGTTTGTTGGTATGCGTAACCGTGTGATAAAATGAAGACCATGTCAATGGCAATTCCTAGCTTACATCTCAGCAAAAGGATTACAGATAACACTGTCTGCCCACCTAGGAGCAGCAACACTGCAGAGGTACTGAACATCCACACAGATCCACTGATGCACAAGTTCACATGCAAGTGGTAGCACGCAGGAATAATTTTTCCTGTTCTAAGGCAATGCCGCATCATGAGTTAAGTCCATTAAATTCTATGTGACAACGTGGGACAAATACAATTCTGCCCCTAAACTTTTCATGCACTGTAAACGTAAATGAGACACCTGCTGCTCACACCAGCAAACTGACATCTGTGAAAGAGACGAAGCGTCTCTCAGTGTGAAGAAATATAGCTATAGCTGTGAACACTATTTGTCAATGAAATTAAAAATTTCAGACCACCCTATGGAGTGCGAAAAGTGGATTCCATTTCATTCCATCTTTTAAACAGCAGGTAGGACAGAATACAACAGCAAGAGATTATTTTTTTTATCCAATGCTGGTAGCTGGATGCAAAATTTACGTCGCAACTGTAGAGCTCTATCAGTTACTACAGAAGTGTTAAAATATGATTTTGTTGTCATACTGAATTGTGTTGGAGTGTTGTTTCTTTTTGTTTCTTTCTCTCCCCTTACTTGGTCCCTTTCTTCATGGGCAGTAGAAAGAATAGATTGGTAATCCGAATTAGGTAATGAGTCTACTAAATGTCATGCTTCAGCACTGCAGGTCTCAGGAGATTCGGGGGAGCGGAACTGGATAGAAAGACTCTGAGGTCTGTTGCCCTGTCCTTTTGCCTCTAGCATCACAGCTGAACACAAGGAAATGCTGTACTCTGAGGGCAAAATGGCAAATCTCTTTCCCAGATTGAAAATTTTTTCAAAACTGGCAAATTTGGCCATTGGATAAAAATTTTCCACCCTTTGGAAAGCATATTGGTGGATTTTGTTTTCACCTGCTGAACACGAAGTAGTTTGCAGTGTGCATTTGCAGGAGAACAGAGAAGCAAGAGGGATTTTTTTGGCTTGCTGACTCCAGTTCTCTGCCCCAACGAGCAATGACGTCACATAACCCTCTTCAGCAATTTATCAAGCTTTAACTGGAAGGTTGAAGCTAGGTGAGTTTATGCCTCCATTTTACCTGATTAATTCCTTATGAGGAAAGAAACCTTAGATAGCGACAGTACATCTTTTTCTTCTGTTCTGGAGTGGTTACTCACAATTTAGTCTCCTGCTAAAATAAAAAACTTGACTTTGTGTTTTTCAAGTTAGAGTCCCAACTGCTAACTCCATGTGAGCCACCACAAAATAGCGTGCAAGCTGCTGGATGCAAAACAGGGAGAGAGGAGGTTCCTGACTTTCTGTTGATCCCAAAGAGCTCAGCTTTGCCCCCTCCCTCTTTGACATCCTTGTGTCCCCAAGGGCGATCCCCACTACTGTGGTGTGCAGCTGGACCCACACAAGCCCCTTAATGCCAACTCTCAGCACCATGCTCCCCAGCTATTACTTGACTGTGGGAATACAGTGCAGAGATGGTAAAACTGGCTTTTGCCCACACGACTTACTGCTATTGCTTCTAGGAGGATCCACTGCCCCTTTTAACATTAAGTATTTGAGATATATAAACCTGGCTCAAACAATTTTTTTTCTCTTAAGTTTAACCAGTGCTGAAATACATTAACATTAAACATATATTGCTGTTCACTCTTTTTTAATTCCTTCCCCAGTGCTTTCCCACACACATATAAATACAGAGTCTTCGATATCACAAATATCATTAAAAACATCAGTAATCTGAAAGTGTCTGGCTGCAGAAGCAGAGGACTCTCCCCTGCCTCTTTTTATGTCTCTCAGTCACCTTTCACTAGACCACATAAATCTTCCATGTTAGGGAAAAAACACGGTGTCAGAGTTTTGAGTTTAATATTGGATGTAAAAATTTGGTACATGTTCCAGCCAGTACAAAATGTATTCACATTCTGCACAGCGACATTAACTTCCCAATCATGTAGTGGTACATAATTAGCAATGAGGGACCTTCTGTAATTTCTGTAATTCTGTAATTTCACACCTCCCCAAAATAGTGACTGTCTGAAATTCTTGTGTGTTTCCTACCCACAATTCTTTCTCTGAAGAATCTGAAGAAAAATTAGTAATATCTAATACTCTCCTGGAAACCAAGGTCTTTTCTGAGATGACGATGTTACTGCAGCCGTATTTCTTTTCATTCATAGCACGCATATCATATCGAAAGGTGTATTCTGATAGACCCAGCATGTGGAAGTGGGCTATTTTACCTGTAGCAGGTAAACTGAAGAAATCTGCTGTTTGATCTTGAACAGGATTGAAGCGAGTCATTAAGGCAGCAGATTCAAGTTGTAGTTTCTCTGTCTTTTGCCACTTTATGAGCAGCCTTTAAAATTGATAGTTCGATGGGAGACAGGAACATTTTTCATCACTGCTCAAAGAACAAAAATTCCTTTTTCTTCATGCATCCGGAGAGCTGTAAAACTAACCAAGGACAAATATGAGGCTGCTGAAATATGAAACAATTAAAGGAAATCCCAGCCTAAATCATACTCTCCAGATGGAAAGTGTAAAAAAAAAGAAAAAGTTTCACTGGATGCTCGTTCCACTCTTTTTCATGTTTTTTGCAAGTGAACTCTGCTTACATGTGAAATAAAAAGATTTTGTGGGTTCACGCAGGAGAATTCAGCATATATCCTATATTTCCTCAAGAAGTGCCAGGAACAGGAAGCATCTCAAAAACTGAAAACTAGTTTTCTGAAAGTTGCTTTAAAATTCTGACATGATGTTCCTTTTCTGCTTCCAGTGAGAGTGTTAGGACCCTTCTGTCTGGCAGTGATTGATGATAGCTAAGATCTGGGTTCAAGCTGTAGGGCCTACTGGTCATACTCAAACATCATCACGATGAGCCCCGGCCAGCTGAGGAAATGGTTTCAAGTAAATCAATCTCTATGCACCCAGTAAAGTATCTCTCCGCTGTAAGTGTTTTGTTAAACAGAAAACATCTAGTCCGAGCAGAGGTTTACTGGAGGGCAAAGAAAAAGAGAAGAGTTATAATATATAAATTGGGAGAGCATAAAAGCCTCAGAGAAAGCAGCTGCTGCCCTCAGAGCAGGCTGGCAATGATGCTAAGGCCTCCCCTCGCGGCTGCACATGGCAGAAGAAGCAGGCGACTCTTCACCTGCCAGCACTACCTTGTGTACCTACGGTTTGGTTGCTCACAATTTTTTTTCTAAAACGTGATGGTACCCTTCACATCTGTTTCCCCTGTATGTTCTTCTCTTTCTTCAGGGATTAGGGCTTGTGCTATTGCAAATTCAAAGCACCTCCCCTCATTTAATCAATACATTCAAAACCAGGATTAAGTTCCTCTTTTCAAGAGCTAGAAGGCTGTTCCTTCCATTAGAACTGAACTCACATTAGCAATGTATTTGACAGCTCACCCTAGCAATGTATTTGACAGCTTGTCCTCTACAGACCTCTGTCTCCCATCGGTCAGAAGTGACAGTGTGGTGTACCTGCCGGTATAATAAATGGTGATGAGCATTTTTGTCTGTGAGGGTACCTTGAGTTATGCCAATTTTATTTTCAGAAAAAGATACTTCTCAATAGAGAAACATGAAAGAAATGATCGGGTTACCAGGAAAATAAATTATTGCAATACTCAGAAATAAAATGAACAGGAAAAAAAATTATTTAATATTTGAAATAATAAATGAAGACAAGGTTTATAATGTTACAGCCTGCTTTAGCTTTTTGGTCTAGAAGGTTCCATTTTAATTATGACATGTCAGGATTTGATACACTGTACCTATTTTAGATAAATTCAGTTGCACAAACTTGCAATTCTTCCTTTTTATTGCAAGAGTAAGCAGTTAAAACAGAATATGAAACTGATCTGAGAGAGACTCCTGCTTAGCAAGTCTCTGTAAGCCCACATCAACTTGATTCATTTAAAACTTTGCTTGCCGCAATTTGCTGATAAGCATTACGGGTGTATGGCCCACGTAACACTTTTGGTGGTCCAGTTTCTCTGATCTGCTGCTGCTGACAGTTTCCCATAACAGCTGTTTGTTTCTGAGGAAAATGAGAGAGCTCCCATCCTGGAATGCTCTGTCCAGAGAGAAACCATCATGCTTCTCGTTGCTGTTGACTTTCTCACAAAGCATTAAGGTTCATATTTCATACACTTAATAATACAGAAGATTTAATTATGTGTACGAGTGTCCATGTCTGAACTCAGTTGCTTTTCAACTAGATTAAGGTCAGTGTTTAATTCTATTTAACAATTATAATCTCAATAGACACATTCATTAAACTAAACCCACTACATTTCCTCATTTTATTGTTTACAATAATTCAGTTTTGTTGTAATTCCATCTACTCTTAGAGCGCAAAACTTACCTTAGTCACAGAATTCTTTAATTTGTATTTTCTTATCGTCTGCTCTGGTACCTGTGTCCCTACCAAACTAAATAATCTCAGCATTTCTTATCAAGTTGTATCTTCTTCATAGATATCTGAAAATCAGATCTTTTTCATTCACATGCTTAACTCAGTATCTGGATATGTCATTTTAAGCACCAGCCATCAGAGTATCTTTACTCAGTATTTTTTAAAAGCTGTTTAATGCAAAAAAGTTCCAAGCAAAACAAACCAATAGGCTCAAGATTAAAATTATGCCAGACCCAGATCTTAAGACTGGAATATTCCTGAATTTTAGTGATTCCAGATATTCATTGTGAAAAATGGATGTAGCTGATTCTGTTTGTTTAACAATGGGCAAAACAAACCTTCATACAACTCTTCAGAGAGCAGAGGTTTGAAATTCACAGTAGCATGTTTATGGCCGTCCTTTATCTGCAATATATTTAAGAGGAAAATAGTTAAAATCAGGTCCTACAGAATTTATCACATAAATGCAAAATCATACATTTTATTGATTCCCATACATTCTCTATTAATTCTGGGTCTGCGTCATTAAACATCTTGGCTATTTTCTTTTGTAGGGGTGTTATTATTGCTATATGTTATATTTAGCAGCAGTACCTACAAATTCCAACAAGGAATTAACACTGCATTGTATTAAAATTCTTCAAACAATTAGCTCAAAGCCTGTTTGTGTTCCAGGGAACTCATATTTTAGAATGGGGTGTGGAAAGGAAAAGAGTTGGCAAAGGACATTTGAAGTACACTCATTAAAATGTTATGATCCACCGTGACACTGTCAGGCCCAGCTAGTTCCTCAAACCAGCTGAGGAACTATGGTGAATACTTAACAATCCTCATACCCTAAATTAATATGCTAATGCAATGGTTTTTATTGAAAGCTTCTTAACACATTTCTTCTTTAGTGAAAATTCCCAGTGAATACAAGTGCTTTTGAATGTTTAAGGAAGGTCTTCAACATAGAAAACCATTAAAGGAAAGATAACCGAATTTTCGTTTCTCTACCTCTGGACATTTTGGGGTCCAAAAAGCCTCAGAGAAGGAGGAGATTTGGTATTGTTCTGAGTCAATTTGCACTGGCTGAGGAAATGACGAGAAGGAAACTATTCCCCCATCTCGGGAACCATGTGGTGTTCCAAGATAAGGCGAGCACTTGCTAATTCGAGTCCACAAGCAGGAAACGTGATACATCCATTTCCTTTCGGGCAAACAACCCAGTTCCCTGGCAGCACAAAAGGATTGCTTCTACTGCTAAGTTTCAAACATTCAGAAACCCGTTGCTCCTCTGTGGACATACCATTCTATATTTGTTATTTGGATGTTATGGATAGAAACAGTACTTACTCTCCAGTCACATGGCCACCAAAGTTTTGGGGTAAGGATTTTGTTTCTTTTTCTAGAATATCGTTAAAGCAGATTCTGAGATTCACTGGCGGTTGCCTTAAACGATACACATAGATTCTTTCAAGAAGCCTTATGTCAGAAGCAAAAAGTAATGAACAGATTTTGTATTTCTTGCACTGCGAAAGATTGTTTTCCAAATGTTTCTTTGACAAAGTTTTATAATGTTTTTAAACTGATCAAGACAGCAGGAACTGCCAGGGCAGAATTGATTGTTTGACAAAGTTCATTACTGAAGTCAGTTGAAAAGGGGTCTATTGACTTCAGCGTGTTTCAGATCAGGTAGGTATTCTCAACCATTTAATGGATGTACCTACAAGGCAGACATGATCCGTTTCATCTTCTGATGAAAAAGAGATAGCAAAGACTAAACATGTTGCAACCTTTGGAACAAACTCTTACTCCTCCAGAAAGAAAAATTATTTGTAATTTGTTGTAGTGTCTCAAGATCAGATTTTTCTTATTTTTTCCTTAGTGTATATTTTGATTATTAGCTTTTAAGAGAGTTTTCCTTCATTCAAAGCCAGTAACGGTTCATTAATTAATGTACAGAGAGTGAAGTGGAATTATACGTTATACTGAAATTCATTCAAGGTAATTAGATTCAGTGACTTGATCCTGAAGGATTCTTTGCAATAGCTGTGGACAACTGTTGCCTCCAAAAACCTCCATTGCTTGTTATGTTTAGCATTAACATGTATTAGCATTTAGCGTTAGCGTGAAACATAAGATCTGGTTTTGTCTATTTTGTTATTGCTTTTGAGCAACGATGCCTCCAAGATTCTGTGCACTATCTAAACCCCAAAAATACTACACATTAATGGGACTTTTGTTGCATAGAATTGCCCTGGGAAAAGAGTGGAAAATAACTATACAAGAAGATTTAAAGAAGTTCTTTCATTTCTTTAGCATAAGAAACAAGTCTGTTGAATGCCATCCACATGTTTCCTGCAGTGACATATATATTTTCCTACTGGGACGCCATGAGCAACTCACTTCATTTTTTTGTCTTGGACTAAAAAGTAGTATAATGATACTGGATGTCTTTCAGAGATACTTACAGATTAACTGAGGAAAAAATACTGTTATTACCATTTCAGAGTCTCTTGTTGTCTGGAGGCTGTCTACTGACTCTGAACAATAGTTATCATTTTTGTAGATTGGAACTACACGCAATTCTAAGATGGCTCTTTCAGAACAAACATGAAAGTGCTTTCATCAATGTGTACTTTAAGAATCTTTGTGTAAAACATGCTGCCTCTTGTTACTGCAAATGTGCTTTTATTCTGAGGTAAATTATTGCTTCACTGTTGTGGAAACATACACAAGAAATGCCAAAGTTATATGAAACTCTAAGGATTCATTAACCATAATGTTCAGACCATGGGCAAGGTGTTCTCCATCTTTATGAAGAGTCAAAAAAAGTACTTAAGAAGTGAAAGCTTAAATTCCACAGCATATTGCATGCAGCTGGCCCGGCTGGTACTGCTGTTACTCTGTCGTTCCACTTGCGGTACTTCTCCAAGTGCGCCAAGCCCCGGTCCTTGAATAGCAAGAGCTGCATTTGACAACACAGAGCAGCACACACATGAGCTGTCTTTTGCTGAAAGGGCCAGCATCTCCTTTCACTGGCATTGCCCACCTGGCTTGCCAGGGACTTATACTGTACCCAGCCCTGATCGTTTCCCATTTGCTTACGCTCTGACAGCAGATGAACCTCACAGATTGGGGGTTTGTGAGGAACTTGAACAGTCCTGAGAAGGAAAGATATCTCTTAGGTTTTTCCTATTTTTCTGATAGATTTTAGAAGACTTAATAGCATTTCCCCTTCTTTAGGTGCATCATTTGTGTTAGACTAGGAAGGGACACTATATGACGTGTGTCAGAAGACAATGACTGCCACAAGTTCACTGTGAGAACTTCACTCGAAATAATAAACGTGTATTTTCTGACATCCTTGAAGATGCATGACCTGAGGTGAAAATAAAACTGCACATAGTAGGTACAAATAAAATGGAGTTTTTTATTAAATGAGAATGCAGTATTTGATTTTTCAGGATATAGCTTACAGTCTGTTTCAGTGGTTTTCTAAGGCACCCACCACGAAGAGCTGTGAGTGTGAATACATTACCAAGATGCAGATCCTTTTCTGTGCATGTATGACTTCTCAGCACCTTCCATGGATTCAGACAAAGTGTAAACCTCGTCATGTGTGTAAATGTTTGCTGAGAGGGAGTAACTGTAAGAAAAAATAAGTGCTATAAAAAATATTAGAGCAACTGTTCATAATGATGTTTAATCTCTTACCATTTTATAAACCATCTATTGTCTAATAGCTGGTTCCCTGATCTGGAAAATACACAGGCATCCTGTTTTCTAAAGCTGCCCAGTTTCCAATGGTAACTTCACACAATAGCATCTTAAAAGTGACTCTAAGAATTTTAAAACAATGAACAAACTAAACTGTCCTCCGCTTATTTATGTGTGAGCACATATAAATCTTTTTACAACTGCTCTTGGCTAGTGGAAGCGTGCATGAATAAAGTTGTGTAGGTAAAACCAAGATACACACACAATTTGATAGAAGTCACCCTGTGTGAATTACCTAAGTAGTCTAAATCCTCTCTCTCTGTTCATGCAAAGCCTGTAACAAATAATAATAATCTAAAAATTGGCGCACTTTTTTGTTAATGGTGGTCTAAAGAGTTGATAACATGCTTAGCTGCAGATCTTGCAGGAATTCTTTTGAATTCGATCTTCACCATCATCACTCTGCAGTATTTTTGAAATGCAAAATTATGCAGCAGAGTAAAACATAAGCAGAAAAACGATAGTTTTGCTGGCCTAAAATCAGTTCTGCTGGAAAAAAAAAAGAAAGACCTCCTCTTCTGGTTTAAATTTGTGAGGTTCATGATAGAGCTCCTGGCCCTGTCAGCAAATATCCTCTGTGTAATGTGTCACAAGCACAAAATCAAGATACAAATCCTCACTTTGACAGAGCTGTTCCCTACTACAGATGTGCAGAGTCTTTGTAGACATACGTGTCTGTTTCAGACAAGTTGTCTGAGCTACTGCAAAGACACAGGAGCTCATCTCTTTCAAGTGCCAGCTTCTATGAAGCCATGTAACCTCCAATCCCTTTACTTTGCAGTGGGAATCCATAGTATGGTACTTTGGCAGAGGCAGGAAGAGAAGCCCTTAAAGCCCGCCTCCACTGAACTTCATCACTGTTGGTATCACATGGGACTGCAGACAGACAATCTGGATTTTTTTTTTTATTGGTAGTTTCACAGGGAGGTTTGGCAGTAGCTGAGTGAGAAATTCAGGGTTTGGTACACATCCATCAACTACTAATCTCATTTTTTACTGTTTTAATATAGTCTTTATTGAGTTCATTTTGATTTGTAAGTTAACAGTGGAAGCAAAGATGCTTCCATTTTAACCAGGAGTGCATTTCTTGTAATTCCTAAAAGCATTTTCTGTTGCACACAATTAAATACAATAAATGGCTTTGAGACAATCCTATTTCTCTAGTGCAGATAGTAACATACTCTCAGATCAGAAAATTTAATTTAAATAGTACATTTGATAAATATGACAGCAGAAGAGAGAAAAAGTGTAAGGAGACATTAATCAACATAAGCTTAGGTCCCTAGATTATCCTTCAGTCTAGTTTTACTCAAATATCTATTTAAAAATGTAACGTTATAATTTAACACCTTGAAATCATTAAGGATTTTTATTTCTTGTGTCAGAATCCAGGGTGTTATTTGTCCAGTATATGGAAACAATGCTGTATACCAGCTGGCTTCCAGCATTTTAAGATTGTGAACTGCCTGGCACTAACACTTCAAGCATTATCACTTGACTTTATAAACTACAAATGCATGCGTGGTTTTAAATATAATGCAAAATTTTGCTGTTTGTCTGCCTCAGTTCACTTATCTTCTCCTCATTAAAATGGTTGTTGGCTTGAAAGAAGGCAGACTATAGGCTCTGCTGGAAAGGATGGTCATTAGGCATGAGCATATTCTAATGTATGACACTGTGTCATGGTATCATGTTACTGGCATAGCAGTAATGGTCGTTAAAGACTTTACATCATTCTCTTTATGAACTGAAATACTCCTTGTGGAGGGCAGCACTGACACAGTGACACAGCTGTCAAAGATGGAGAAGTCCAACCTAGACAGCCATGGGACCCGATTTCTCTTCTGGGATCCTTCAAGGGTGGTAGCCGTGCCAGAGTAGAAGCAATAGCAACAAATCCAGTCCAGTTCTTTGCAAGTGAGAAAAGAAGGATTTGGCCAGATTTGTGGTGACCAGGTTAAGGCGTCTGGCCTCTACTCTGGTGACTGTGTCAGTGCATTTCCAGCATACCTGCTGGGTGGTCTCTCCTCATCCCCTTTGCTCCACTCCGCACACTTTGTACCCCACCAGTCTAGCCTTAGCAGCATCAAATCAAGACTCTGGGAGCTGCCTCCCAGACAAATGCCCTACTGAAGATTTGGATGCACAAAGGATACAATCTGGAGCCAGCCGTGGAGCACTTGACAGCAGATTTGGCAGTGGTAGCTCCTATCAGACCATTCTATTCCTAATTTGATGGCTGGAAAAGACCAGCATAAACCAGAGAACACCAGCAGGCTTTTATCCTGGTAGACTGGGCATTGCTGATAGGACGGCAGATTCAGTAAGCTGAAGATGCAATTCCTTTCCTGGCAGATAGGAGGGAGTGAAGGCATGACATAGAGGCACTTATAGATGCTTTACACCACTGGAGACTTTTGTCTTAGTAGAGACAACCCTCAGGGTAAAAGTGGAACAAAGTAGGAGGAAGACTTGACAAAATCTGAGCCTTGGATTCAAGTGCAGTATCAACCTCAAGGATGTATTTCCTGAATTGCTGTTTTTCTTCTCCCCTCCCCTTCCATTCCCTTTTCTCCCGCTTCACAGTTTCACCCCAGCATGCATATTCTTCCTGGTATTTAAATTTGTGGCAATCAGCGAAAACAAAGCAAGGTCGTTGAAGACAGGCTGTTAACTGCATCAACTGGAATTTTTTCTTGCACTTGGTCTCTTTTTTGGTAACTTCTCTGTGTTTTGGAAAACCCCAATGATTTTAAAATTGCAATACTTGGCAGCATATCGCACATCATAAGAAGCTCATAGCACAAGAAATAAAGAGATATAATCCCTTTCTGCAGAGTCTATGGGTTAGATCACTGATGCCTGCAAAAGTTTAGAAATGGGATGTGAAAAAGTGAGATGCTTTCTTTTGAAAGCACTCTGCTGGTGTCAGACAATCTCACATTTTACAGGCTCCTGCTGTTGGAAGCAGCCCCAATGGGAGAACAGAGAGAGCGAGAGGCAAAAATGCTTTCTTCCAACGGCATGATGCAGTCCTGCTCTAGGATTTTAGGAAATAATTCCTTCCAGTGCTTATCCAAATTAGTAGGATGTTGTCCTCTTCAGGAAACAGAGACTAAAAATGAAGATAGAGCCTTTTAGTGTGCAAATATGTGTATTACTGTGACCCAAAACACTACACTGTATTTCTGATGACTATGTGAGCTGTTGACCCTTCTTAGTCCTGTAGGAGACAATAAATGAAAACTGTATTCCAGTGATAACTGACTTCGTCAATTTTGAATTTCTTTAACCTCACTGCCTTTTTGCATTTGGTTAAAACAATATGTAGACAATAGATAAAATTGCCCAATAAGAACAAAAATTAAAAGCAAACCAAATTCATCAATACATGGTGAGTGAGAAGGAAAGGAGCAGGATGATCCCAGTAAATGTTATCAGAGGAACAGATGATCCATATTGTTTTGATAAAGTCAAACATATCTGAAAGAATATGTCTGAGTTCTTTGGCCAGGACCCTGTGCTAATACCTCTCTCATGTCACAGATGACCATAGCTATTTATATAAAAATATATACACATATATATATAATATATAAATATAAAAATACATATAAATATATGCACACACATATATAAATATATTTTATACACACATATATATTTTATATACATGTATATATAAAAGTGCAGTCTTCACATTGACTCTCCATCTGGCATACACTATGTCTACAGCTACAGCTTTCCTGCTCAGACTTCCCAGGGTGCCTTATCATGCACTACCTTAACAAGTCTGTTTGCTTAACACTTGAATTTCAGAGCCTGGCTTCTGGCTTATCAGGGATACTGAGCCATCACCCAGGACTTGCCACTCAGGGCTTTACCTCATGGTGTGTGATATTAAAGGGCACGAATGATTGAGCAGACTTCTGTCCCCATCATGATGGAGTTAATATGAGAGCCAATTGTATGTGAACAAACCTTCCTTCAAACTCCCCACCTATCTTTTCCAGTCAAATAAATGGCTCATACTTTCAGGTTGGTTATTATAGATTTTCTAGAGCCCTGCTGGTTCTTTATTGCTTGCCTAACCTTCCATCTTCTAACAAATATTTTCTCCTTTACTGATTCAAGCTGGAGCCCAAAAAAAAGCAAAAATTACACATCTCCAAAGTTACCGTTCCATAGACATACCCTTAAGACCTCTAATAACAAAGAGCAGCTTGTCTTTCATTCCCATTTCATAACCAAGTATATCTACTGGCAGTAGAACAAGAACTTTTTTTGAAGAACATATAGGCCAAATGCCCTCATTGATTGGTTCCAGTACATGTCAGTGGCACGTGAATTTGGACAACCCAATATAAAAGAAGTCTAACACATAAAATAATAAATAGGAAGGAGGGGTGCATTTCCTAGTTTAGTCAGAATTCACTGCATGAAACACCTAGGAAAACTCGTGGAAAAATATAACCTTGGAGACCTTTCCCCTGTTTATTAACAGAGAAGATAATGATCAGATGGACTAATTAGAGCATTATTTCCCTGAAATGTGTGCAAAATGTTGTCTGCACTAGAACTTTCTGGTTGTGTGAATGGTGTGACTATATAACAAAAGGTATAGTGCAGCGACAAGTAGACTAAGTTTATCCCTCTTTGTAACAGTCTGGTATGGACAGACCATGTGCTTGGAGCTGCAGATTTCCCTGCTTCTATCAAGTAATGTACCTGCAAGCACACCTGGCTTAGTGGCTGTGTAGCTATGCTGAGTAAAGGTAATGGCCTCCTCCCTCTCCTCCCACAAGAAACTTGCCAACACAGCACAAAATTTTTATCAGCTTCAAAATCTGTTCAGACTCTTGAGGTAGGGATCCCAACATGGAGTAAAATATATTGATTCTTCCCAATTTCACTAAGAAACTAGAGTTGTTTTATTTCCCTATGGTCAACTTGAACTTAGAGCAGGCTGGATCCCCCAAAAAGACATTTGTGAAAATAAGCATACTGGGATGTAGATTTTCAGTTGGGTCTCTAGAAGATGAGACAAATGGTTCCTCCATGTCTCAGCTCCCTATCTGAAAAACAGAGAAAACTTCCCCGTGCTGCTCTGTAGGAATGTGAAGAGAAAGACAATGAGGTAAAATGTGACAGAATCAGACAGAAAGCCGATCCTGGTTTTGCAAACGCTTCCTGTAAACCCACTGATTTTTTTCAAGTACGTTTATCTAATGAGCAGACTTACAACACGGATATAATAAGTTACACATTTAAACAACACTATGAAAAGACAATGAGGTCCTTAAAGTAATGTTACATCCTTGAAATGTTTCCCTTCTTATTATCAGTTTTAACTCTAGTGTGCTACAAGTTCTCTCACCTTCTCCTGAGTAAAATGTTACACGATGACACAAATCTAACAGTGAAGTCACATCCCCAGATTACTTAACCAAAGATTTCGTGTGAATGAGTAACCTGTTTCATATTGATGAAGAATAGTTGCAATGTGTCCGCATGGTGAACGTGCAGAAATCAGGACAGTGAAAATCCCATACAGCGCAGCGGACTTTTTAGGACAGAGACCAGCTATGGTTTTGTCTGTCACAAATGCCACTCAGTGGAACCTCAGACAGACCCTGAGGACATAATACACAGAAATACATAACAGCAACACCAGTAAAACTCAGCTTCACCTATATAGGAATCAAGCTGGCCTTTATTTTGTTCCCCATTGGGTGGAGAGGGCCATAGGGTTGTGTGTCCTCCCAGGCTCACCAGCATCAGAGTAACTTTTGCTGTGTGGCTTCTGGAGCAAAAGAGATCTCCCCCGACAAATGACAATCTCTTTTTTTTTTTTTCCCTTCAGATGTAATACTGAACCATATGAAAATCCTGTGATAAACATGCAGAAAACTTAACATAAATCAATCACTTCTCAAGTGGTCAGAAGTTGATTTAAGTATTCCACATAATTTTGATAATGATCACGGTAGCTAGAGGACTGCTGGGGCAAGGGAACCCACGCATACCGCCTTTCCTCTGCCTGAACCTGTTAAGATCTCCACAAGGAAGAAGGACGTTGTGCTCTCTACCAAATCAAGGTCATCAGAAGATCTGCCCGTTTCCAGCTCCCCTGACCACAGGGCGAGCTAGCTTGGGATGTGTCACAAGGCAGCAGCAGAGCAGCCTAGGCTAGTGACTCAAACAGGACACAGCTTTCATATAAATAGTGTTAATACTGAGAGAAATGGCAACAAGGATGTGGGTTTCATTGAAGGAAGATAAAAGATAGCATGTGATAGTGAGGCATTAGCCCTGGCTGCAACTCTATTTGAGCATCAGCCCTTCGGTGGCAACATGACAGCAGTGAATCTCATTCCCCTGTGACACCCAGGGTCCCTGGCTCCTCCTCAGAAGACTGCCAGAAATATTCTTATACCAAATGAGAAATAAACCTATGACTTGTGATGTAATTAAAAAGGAAGACATCGTTTATCTTCCCCCTCCCAGCTTCAGCATATACCATGTTTCTGTTCCCCCTCATCTGTGTTTGAGAAGGGCTGATTTGCATGCAGCTTCTCAGTTGGATTTATCGTGCTCGTGGCAGTCCTGTTTGCTGGAGCGGCCGTGTCTGTGTGCTTCATTGTCTTCTAGCATTGCTACAGAGAGCCTGAAGCAGCTAGGCAAGAGATGCTGCATGCACCTTCTGCTTATGCTGGTGCCATACTCTTAGAGGAAGCCAGCAGTTCCTCTGTGCTTCATCAGGGACAGGAGTCAAGGCTAAACATACTCTGCCCACATTGATTTCTCCAGGAGACAGAACTGCTTTACGCTGCTTTATTTTCCAGCCAAGTTTTGGAGGTATCATTTTGTGCCCACTATTAGACTACCATTGTTTTGTATAAACCCTACGTAAAATTGTATCAGAGAAATCATATCTTCTTAGGGTCAGAATGATCAAGCTATTCCAAATTTAACATGATTATGCTTATTTTACTATCAATTAAGTAAAAGATTTGACAAGCACGTGAAATTTGTCCCTTCCATTACTGAAGAAAAA
This sequence comes from Steatornis caripensis, assembly GCA_013398225.1. NCBI lineage: Eukaryota > Metazoa > Chordata > Aves > Caprimulgiformes > Steatornithidae > Steatornis > Steatornis caripensis. The sequence goes on from VZSC01008753.1 coordinate 147,368, forward strand.
GGGATTATATCAATAATCAGATCTTGCATTTAGGAAGCTAATATGTAAATCCATTCCAAGATCTTATGTGCAAGCCTGAGAGAGAGATAAAAGATATTAGTGAGGGACCTATTTTTTTGCTTGTCCTTATTCTGGCAAGCCCAAAGAAAAGAGTATTACTGTAGCTGGATGAAAGCAACAGACTGTGTCATGAAGAGAAGGGACCAGTCTTACTCTTGCATGCTGTCAATTCAGAGCACGACTTCTTCCTTGTGTATAAATTATTCTTTCAAAGTGAGTCTGTCAGCCTCAGGCTGTGTTTTGTTGCCTCCTAATTACTGCTTCTTTCCTGCCTTCCCTGCCCTGCCCCCATACAGCCATTGATTTATCAAACGCATCTTTAACAGGAAGCAGACAGATCTAAGGCAGTAGAAGAAAGAGGCAAAATTTCTTCAGAATATTATTTAAATATTAATCAAACACACAGTGCATACACATTTTGGCAATTACACCTATTATATTGATTGAGTATGTGGTGTTTCTCGTTGTCGTATGAGCTGCCTGAAGCATTGTGCTTTATTTACCCACCAAACCCAGAAATCTTGTCTTTAGGAAACAAAGTATGTTTCTTCTTCCAAGAACCACACCAGCGAATGTGTTGGCACGTGAACCTGTTGGCGTTAGCAGCCACATAATAAAATGAGATTGTTTCTGTGCTTTCTCCCCAAGAAAAATACCACGTAGCTGCATGGTCCACTGCTAGAGCCTAGCAGGATCCAGATTCAGATGAGTTTGTCTCAGTACATTGTGGGTGCAATGATTGTGCCTCAGTTCTTCTTGTAGAACCTATTGAAGGAAAATGCTCTGTATTTATACACAATTTCCCATTTTACCATTGTAATTCATTTAGCCAAGAGTCAAAAGTTTTTGTAAGCAAGCCAAATGAGTGGCTGAGTGGTGCCATCACCCTTCTACAGGTTAGTCTGAAGCATGGAGATAGAATGAGATGTCCACAATTACAAAAGAAAAGCACAAAATAAAACCAAGACTCAGGAGTGACCATTTTGTCTAAGATTGTCTTAATTTCATAACCCTATCATTCTGTCTGGGAAAAAAAATAAATCAAGAAAGACTGTCAATAACAGTTAGTGCAGATAACGGGGTTTTTTTCCAGCTCTTCGAAGTTGAAGCTTCGCTTCCAGTAAAACCTTAAAAAAGGTACTTATTCAGATTTTGAAACCTACTGTATAGTAGTTAAGTTTGCAGCAAACAATCATAAGTTATTCTCCTAACAACTCTTCAAAACCAAAAAAAAATGTAGAAGTAAGTTTTTACGCTCCAGTAGATTTGGTTCCAAGTTAGTAATTTAATTCCTTCCTACTTGAGGAGATGGAAAGGAGACTTACATGAATCTGATTTTCATGGATTGAAAATGGGACAATAGTAACTTAAGACTTATCTGTTAAATAACCTCAACCAAAACTACATCAACAATACAAATATATACAGCATTGTTATTAAATAATGTCTAGGAAATTTTCAGCAAAATAATTCCAGGAAAAAAAATTGATTCAATGCTATGCAAAAACTTCTTTGGGCTCTGACACATGTTTGCTGAAGCAAACAGCCAGAGCAGTTTCTGCTTCTCAGCAGAGGCATGTGCCTTGCTTCTCTGGCACCTTTTTTTACAGAAGAAAATTAATTCCCTGTTTCAGACATTTAAATTCACAATCCAGCATCTTAACACACGTTTATGGCATATTTGACCATTTAACTGACATCTGTTAATTTTAAACCTTTTGCTTTAAAAAATTATTTTATATTGGTGCCATGTCTGAGTTATCCACAGTAATTCTTTCTAAAGGAAGGATGAGCTAACAATGCAGACACATGGCTTCTGTGGAAGGTGCCTAAGTTATGCAGGCAGAGTACAAATGAAGAAGGCTCTTTTGATTGAGAAGTGCAGGAGCCTCTAGGCAGCTAGGACCTGGACCAGCCTGGTGAAAACACAGCCTCCCAGATACCACTGGCTCATGTGAGACGAGTACTAATGTCCCACTTCACAATGAGTCTCCAGCCTGGATCATCTGCCCTAGGCCATCAAGCGTTGACTCACACTCCAGATCAGTAATTGGCTCACTTAGAATTTATACCAGCATTTATCAGCTTGTGGTTGCAGAGATTCTTGTGAGTAGTACTTAATTAGGTCTCCTAGCCCACATTGAAATAGTTATTCACAGACACATTTGATACAAGAGAAACCTCTGAAACTGATTGATGGTCACGTAGGAAATACTGGGCGAAAAGAAGTTCAAGTTTCTGAACTACAGATAACTAACTGAAGAGTCCATTACCACCACATACGAACATACCTCTGTATTCTCAAGATGTTTGCTATTATACCTTGTCCCCAAGGAAGATAAAGAGATTTTTTGCATTACTGGGTGTACCTCAGGTATTGCTGCAGTGAAAAATGTAGGAAAATCTGGTTTAAAAACAGATTCTTCTTTTTCCTTCTCCTTGATTGCTTGTTTTTTGGATAATTTAGATCTCAGCAAAGTTCACAAACAGCTCCTGCTCTTCCTCCCATTTTTCAACTTTGTATAACTTTCTTAATTTTCACTTGAAGAAGTCCCTAGTCTTAGCAATCACAAAAAATAATGAGACTATAAATAGAATCTAAATACTACTTTCACTGATGGCTATTTTTGAACAAGCAATACACAATTTAGACCTGTCAGCAGAATACTCTGTGGCAATATTTCAAAGGCAGTATATTTCTGTGTGAGAAGAAACTGGTTTTGAGAAATGTTACCATTTTGGGCCCCAGTAGATTTCCTTCAGCTTCTGCCAAAACACTATGTTGTACGTATTGGCTACATTCATTTTGTTCATGTCAATACATGATGTACGTTTAAAATAGAGAGTAAGATGGATGGAACTGGGAAGCAGAGATTGCTCCTCTGCTGGAAAGCAGCTGAGCAGGTTGCAGAGAGAGAGCAAGGAGTAGGAAGAAGGTCCTGCCTCTCAGGTAGCGAAAAGAGACACTTCAGACCAAGAAGCAAATGTGCAGAGGTTGCAGCACTTGTGAAAAGCACCGCATTGAGAACCACTGTCTGTAGGATGTACTGGGCAAGCTGAAAGGTCGCTTGCATTTCTAGTATGCCTAGTATCTCATGGTACTCAGAGTGTACCTTGTCGCCCTGAGTTTTCTCTCTTTTAAAATATTCTACTTGATATTCTAGTAAAACTTGGACTTTCATTGTAATCACTTCTTGGCCTTTCGTGGGTTCTCGCTGTAAGGACAAGCTCCACCTGGACCTGTGTCTGGGTCAGGCAGGCTCTTCTCAGACCACAGACAGCAGAATTGCTGAGGTGAGACTGAGGATGACTTCAATGTATTCCTTATGCTACAGTCTTCCCCAAAAACCTTGTGCTTTGTTCTAACCCTGGATATCTCCTGTTTTCTTAAACATAGCGTACTTACTTTGGTATTTCCTCCTTAATTTTAAGACTCTTAGGAAGTCGTTAATTTTTAAGATTTCACTCTAGTCACTCATGCTCTGTTCATATAGGAAATGATTTTATTCTCAGGTTCTGTAAAATAATCTTATCAATTAAGCAGTAACTATAATGCCATATTGCACTGTGGCAAATTGTGATTTACTCTTTGATTTAGGTTCATGCAGAGGCCATATAGCTTAGGCCTATGCTCTGGTTTTGTGGGGTTGGTAAGAAAGAATGTCTTGCCAGAGGATCTTTCGCTGCACGTGCGGAAAAGATCAAAATCACATTACTGGCTTTGTAATGCATCAGGAATCATAATGAAAGCATGCAGTAACAAAGCTTCTATCTCTGTCTGCATAAAGGAATCTTTGCTTTGTTTTATGTAGTTATGCCAAAGGCATTAAATTAAACATGCTGACATCTCTATCTTAGATACTTCCTTCTGATTATTACAATTACTCTTTATTTATCATTCCAGTAAAAACCAACTGCCGGTAATATCTAAGGGAACATCATTAACTCTGAGCTGGTTTGCAGGCTATTTAGATGGCATATTCCACTCTTCTGGAGTTTTATCACAACGAATTGTGGCATTAGTAAAGAAAGCAAATGTACTCTGATGCATGGACATGTTTCTGGACATCACTGTGGATGGCGAGAAATACGAATTTAAGAACAGACTTCACCTCATGCTTCTCTGTCAGCATAGATATTTGCACAGAGCCACAAATCTGTCGGAGCTTTACTTCGCTAAGCACACGAACACTTCTTCCGCGCCTGTCTTCCTTACTTTCAGAGCCTCTGCAAAATGCCAGTGTTTATGCAGTTGAGAGTTTTTCTGGGTTTTGAGGGACTACTAACTTCTCTGCAACCTTTCATTGGAATGTTTCTTGTTAGCTTTTTTCTGACACCCTATTATATTAAATTAAGGTGGTTTATGTATTGTTTAGCTTTTCGGCATAAATTTCCAGCAGAGGGCAATCTTGTTCCTAGGTAGGTGACTCGTTTCCTGACGTTAACCCTCTAATAAACAGCCCTTCCCCTCTGCGTTTCAAAAGGAGAATTAATCCAAGGGCACAGGCTGCGTTTTTTGTTTCCTTGTCATTTACTTAATAATTTTTCAGGCGCTTCCAGAGCCTATTTGCCTACCTGATCGAAGGAAATCTTAGAAACTGCACAAAATAACGCCTGTATGGAACTTGAGCTGTCATCCGTTCCACTTTCTATTTTCAAGACAGGATTAACTAAATCACAACAACTCTTGACTGATACTGCTTTCTAAAATCTTTAACGGGGGTAGATACACCACCTACCTGGACCTGGACTATCTATTCTAATTCTTACCTGTCCTCACAGATAGATACATATTTTTTAATTTCCTTTGCTCTATTTTAAAACCAGTACTTTTTATTTTATCTGCAATGGACCTAAAAACAGCTGCTTATTTACTAGGTGAAGTGGGAGAATCACTCTCTGTTGCTGTAGAAAAGAATCTTTCACTAGCGCAGGCCGAATGAAACATCCCTCTAGCAATCTGTGTTTGAATGCAGAGCACTGACGTTTCCGACAGCCTAACTATCTTACTTATTTTGTTTATTACTTCTCATGTTCTGCAGAATCTGCTTTTCTTTCATCTCTTTTTTCCCCCCACAGATTCTGTTTTCCAGATGCCACCATCCTCATCTCTTTGTTTTCCGGACATCACACTTACCTGAACCACCTTGTGCTGTAGCCTGTCGCTCTCAGTCCTTCCACAAGAGTCTTGTGTGACCTTTCTTAAACTTTTGCCATGACTAAGATCACAGCTGGTTGATATTACACAGCAACTGATTCACCCATCCAACTGAATCACAGACTGCCTACGAATGATTAATGAGGGGCTGTTTTGCTAATGCAATTACTGACAAAGATCGGGAAGACAGTAATGTCAACACTTACTAGATACAGAGAAATTGCTTTTTTGAACTCGGCATGACAACAGCAGCACAGGAGTTGGCTACTGATACCAGTCCCAGTTTTAAACTAAGTTTTCTTGGAGTTGGTAGAACCGGCAAAAAAATTCAAGCAGTTCAAATCACTTCAAAATTTTTCAGGTGGGAAAAAGTGGTGGGAAAAACGGTGGGGAAAAGGATACCTGCTGTGCCCGGGGTATTCTTTCTTTCCATCCAAACTTGCTGGCTGGGATGCATGAGGAGGAGTAGCTACAGCTACTATATGGCTTAGAGATGTACACTTGCTAAGCTGTAGGAAGGTACTATGAGTTTGCTGAACTTTGATGGTCCCTGGCTGCTCCTGTCTGGTTTTGTAGAAATGAGGCTGTGTTATGAGCATCTGCTGATGACTTACCTGAACCTCACTCGAAACCTGAGACACTGAGAATCCTGTGAAACAGTGTCTGAACGATTTTTACGAGCCAGGTTGCTGGATTTGTCATTTTTAAGTGCAATTCATGCTTTAATACACTAGCTGGTGCTCTACACTAAGCTGTGCAATGTTCAAGTATGAATTCCCATACTGGTTTGTATGATTTTTTATACTGAGCTTTCATTTGGGAAAATAATACAGGGTGAGACAGAGGCTGAGCTGGATTTCTCTATGTCTGAGAGCAAATCCCCTACCAGTTGTCAAGGCTTTTCAGCTTTGGGACAAGGCAGTGTGCCTGTGCAGAAGTGTGTGTGCATGTAGAGGGAGGAAAGCTTAGGCAAGTTTTGAGTCACTGGCATATGCCAGGACATAAAGAAAAGAGAGATCATAGAAATGTGAGAAGGAAAGAATTAAAATGGAAATACATTTAGAATTCTAAAATTTGGATTGAAATTATGAAAATAGCTCTTTTCCGCTATACAACATGGTGGTATGTTCTGGTATGTCCCATTGCTAATACAGCTGAAGTCAACGAGCTTGCATGTTCTGCATACAAGCTTGATGGAGCCCACATGGAATAAAGTTTGCATGTCAGGTGTGCAGTTTTGGGCAGGTGGAAGAAAAGAGAAATGGGAAGATTACTCTCAGTTACTGAAGTAAATGAATAGAATCTTGCTCTAATGTAATATGACTAAAACATCTCTGTAGCAAGCTGAGTGTGAATGCTGAACAATGCCATTCTTGACTGACAAGCTACGTTAGTACTTCTAATAGCCTTAAGATAAAACTATTTAATTATTTCTCTTTTAATAAATTAATAACAAAAAATCTCCAAAATATAAAGAAGTTTGTAATATTAGAAAGTCACCCACTAGAAATCAAATCAAATGTGTAGGTATCGTCTAACCCTGTGGGTGTTTTCTGCCTCCTTGTGCTTAGCAATAGCATGAGCAGAACAGATGCTTGGAAAGGTAACTGGCTCTTTATTAGCTTTGTAGGCTATTATTGTCAAAGACGCAATTCAAATTCAAGTCATACGTGCACAGTCTGACTAAAAGATGCTTTTCCATTTCTTTTTCCTTTGCATTCAGTATTTGGTGAATTTTTCTTTCTCTGCCTTGCTCTGGTTCTTGCTCTGAGATGCTGTCATTGAAGCTGCTACTTAAATGATTTTAAAAGATACTACTATGCCTTCATATACTTGGCTAGCTGAAAAGTTTACAAATGTACATATTTGTGAGCATGGAGCAAGGAAGATCTTGTTCCCACCTTAACTTTACACCTTGGGGAATTTATCATAAGGCTGTAGGAAAGATGCAAGACCCAAGAATTTCCTTCGTTCAGAGAGCAAAATGCTGTTCTAGCCCATCTCAGCCAGAGATGGGGGCAAGAGGAAGACTTTTTCGAAAAATGAATCCTCAATGCAAACGTGTTTTGAATTCAAAGGGATGTCTTGCTGTCTGATGTGGTCCATACACATGAAAGGAAAATGAAACCCTTACAGAAATAAGAGATTAACCTGAGTATGTTTGTAAGGATCCTTCTAAGCGCTGTGATAGAGGCAGAATCTTCCATCGCAAAAAGCAAATCTATTTTATAAAGATTTTGGTTGATCCAGACTGTGTTGATAATTTTTGGTGAGCTATACTCCAAGGCAAGGAAGGAGAGAAGGTAGTCAACTTCTCAAGAGACTTACAGATTGGTATAAGCCCCCTTTGGCTGGCCTTGCTACTGATGTCCAGCCTGGATGGAAAGAACTTTTTTTAGGGCCTTAACTAGGAAAAGCACCTTATCATCCAGTCTATCACCTTTACTAATAACACATCCAAATTTCTCTTTTGTGGATTCTATAGAGTGTTAAGGACTTGCTAAAGGCTATCAGCTTGATAATATATATACTAACACTTCGTATATACAGTTTGTGGAAAGTTATGAAAGCCTTAAACAGAGCTGCAACAACGAAGAAAAAGCTTTGCATAGCAGAGGCAATAAACCCCTGGCTGTAGCACTGCATTTGCTTAACACTGCATGAAGAAATCAGAGAGGAAGGAATAAGCAGAATCCAGAAGGAGTTGCCTGATCTGGTTAGATTTTGGGCTGACATACACGCGCTGGCTTGATGTTCACATCTGCAGGAAATATCCAGAAGTCATAGGTGTTACTGTGAGTTTTGAACCTCCAACTCTTTCTGCACAGACATATTTGAAGTACCACAGATAAGAAAGGTAATGTAGCTGAGATATTCCATTGCTTTTTCTCCTTGTCCGTTTATTTCTGGCTTTGTACATCAAAGTCTGTCCTGCATTGTTGAAAAAAACTTTCTTCTTCACCTCAGCTGGTGTTAGAGGTGAGAGTGTAGAAAATTTACTTCGATGGGGTACCAAATCTTATCAGCTGTTGCATAATCAAATAAGGCAGGCAGTGTGAGCAGCCCGAGAAACCTACAGATTAAAACATATTTAGGGGACCAGCACCCAGGGAGTTATTGTTATTGGCAGCATCCCTACCTTATCCCCAAATTTAGATTTTTTTCTTCCTTAAAATCAGAGGACAGAATTACATGCACAGCTCTCAGGAAACCATAAGATATTACAATGGCTCCTTCGGGGACGCCTTCTGTCAGTATTGCTCTGACTCTCGTGAAAGGCTAGTTCTGCCCTCGCACTGCCCAGATTAAGGAAGAGAAAAAACAACTCTGTGAAAGCCAACTGCTCCGCTCAAAATCCCAGGTGCAGCAAGTCCCACTCTGCCTTTGATCTTTTTCTCTGTTTGGTAGTACTTTCTCCAATGTACCTCAGGGCTGTGATTGCTGGACATTCTAAAGAGGAAATCAATGGGCATAGATTTACAATTCTTCAACGTAAGTTTTTAGAACTGAATTACTTTTCAGTGAAATCCATCCTCTGCAGGGAGTGAACAAAAAGCAAGTTTGGCCTATTAGTGTGACCCACAGTTCCCACTGAAGTCAGGGAGAGTCTGGGAATAGAAAAGAATAAAGTGTTTGTAACCAACGGGTCTAGTGACGTTTCTATAATAAGAGCCCAAAGGATGAAATGTAGGTCCGAATGGAAATGAGAGCATTTGGGCTACTATATGGAAACTGCAATAGTCAGAAACTGCAAAACCCAGCTGAGTTTCCTCGGGGAATAATTTGGCCCACTAGTTTTATATTCATATACAGAGGTAGAAAAATAAAATAATCAAAGAAGTCAAAGGAGATTAAGACATTATCCAAAGGGATAATTGTTTGTGCTGTACCTCCAGCACAGGGGAACAGCACGTGGGAAGGACTGAAGAGCTGCACTCGATACTTTTGTCAATTCCCTCATCTGCTTTTAACAGTGTGAAATGCTGATTTGATTGTGCAGGTGGTGAAAATTATGGCTAGAGGGATGCAGGGACAAATCCTCTCCACAGTGCATGGCAACCCCAGAGCCAGGTACACTTGTGTGGCTTGCTGTGCTGCTGCTTACACTCGAGCCCCGCAGAGATCCCCTTCGCCTCCTCCCCACCAGAGCTGCGAGCCCAAACAGGAGAACAGATATTGGGTGGCAGCATAGAGCCCTGTGGGGGTCTAGGGCAACCCTTGGTAGTCTCAAAATATAATCACCTAACTAGCATTCCAGCCAAATGGAATCCTAAGAAAGGATTAGTTCTTGTTCCACTTTCCCATAGCTACGCAGGGACAGCAGTAGGGGTACTCGAACTGCAGCTCTAGTGCTTGAGAAGTGCCATCTTTAGGGTATCCCCTGGGATAAATTCAACTGGAGGTNTCACCTAACTAGCATTCCAGCCAAGTGGAATCCTAAGAAAGGATTAGTTCTTGTTCCACTTTCCCATAGCTACGCAGGGACAGCAGTAGGGGTACTCGAACTGCAGCTCTAGTGCTTGAGAAGCGCCATCTTTAGGGTATCCCCTGGGATAAATTCAACTGGAGGTCACCAAGTCCTGGCTCCCACCTTTGGGAGTATGACTAGAAACGTGCAGTAACAGAATGTATTAAATCCATTAAAATGGTATAATAGGCTATTTCTGACCAAAAAGGGCATGGTAAGGCCTGCTGTGACTCTGCAGTTGTTTTACAAAGGGCAGAACCATGATGAGTTTGTCCAAAGGTTCCTTATGGTGACGGGGCTCTGATCTGCAGCCAGGAGTTGCAGTGCAGGATGCTGCCTGTGGGTTCTCGCAAAAAGCAGACCAGACAATCATTCTTTGACTTTAGTGGGCCCGGTCAAAAGTTTCTCAGTTGTAAAAATGAGGGCTTAAAGACAAATTACATTGTAGGGTTAAGTCTGGTCCACCTCTGAACAAAAGGACAACAAAGCATTCCCAAAAGGGAGCAGTGCTCTGCAACAATCTGCCATGCTTTGTCCTCTCCAGTCTTTGCTTTATTTTCCCATTTGAAAAGGATGATGCTTAGAAGCCTATCCGAAAGCAAAGGTTACAAGCAAGTAACAGTAGGATTGTATAGCCATCCAAAATATCAATGGCTTAATTAGAGCTTAAATTTTCTGGGCCCCAGGGGACTTCAAGTCTGCCCTGAAAAAATATAAGGAGAATAAACTTGGGTAGGAGATTCACGGTGATGCCAGTAATTCATGATAATGCTGGTCTTGTCTAGAATCAGACCTGCAAAAACATATAGGGCAAATACACTGCCCTCTGACAGGGTTTGATGGGCAGCACCAAGGGCTAGGTTCACACTTAATGCTGCTTTGAGTCCTCACCCAAAAAACTGCAAAAATTTTGTGCTAAACTTTCTGGCGCTTTCCCCATCTGCAAGTATGAATCACATAGCTAACGATTTTTCACTGGAGGCAGAATAAAAGTAAGAAGGTAGGTAAGGTAGGTAATAACAACTAATTCTTAAAGTGCAATTATACCATTAGTAATTTATATCTTCCCTGCTGGAAGGGAAGCAAATGTTTGCTTTCCCTCTCTTGCAGTGACCTGCCCTAAGTTTAAGCCCTGCTAGGCACCGAGGCCTGACTTAAGCAAATGTTGGTGCGGGCTGGGGTGCCTCTGCCTGCAATTACCTTTGGCTAATTCCCGCAGCTCAGACTCCGGGTCATTATTTTTGGTTCTGGAAACAACTGTTTGTGCAGCACTATAAATTCAGGGGAAAATCTTTAACAGCTGTTTCTGTCTCAGAAACCTTGTGGGAAAATTTTGAACCTAGTCTTGTCTTGCCCCTTTGGAGTCTAACATCTGCATCCCAGTCCTGGAGTTACTGCCTTCTGTTAGGACTACCAGCCAGGCACAGCGTTAGCTGGCCTGCACCTCTGTACGCTGCAGAAGTTACTCACTTTTATCTATCTAATGAATACAATTTCCTTTTTAACAGAAATGCTCCACAAACGTGATAACACAGCACAAATCGAATAAACGTATTTCAAGCTGTCCCATGGCTCTTTTTCACTTACTCCCTCTTTGCTCCACCAGTAGTCAACATAGTGTTCCTTCTTGTTCGAGATCCAATCCCTTCTTGAATTTTGAGAGGCTCTATAAAGGTTTTGTGTTCATTTCAGGCCATATCCAGGATTACAAATATATCTCTGAACTTTTTAGAAAAGCAGTAGACCTAGCACTCAGTTGCAAAATTAAGTGAAGTTTTCTGAAGTAACTGTGCTAATCTTAGAAATATACAAGGAAAAAAATCTTATCCCTCTATAGCATGAAACCATGTGGGGGAGAAAACAATCCTAGCCATACTCTTTTTTGTTTTCAGGCCTCTTAATTCTTGAAAGTATTTATAAAAGAGCTAGAAATTTACTTTTCTTAATGGCAGATCAATGTATCTTTAAACTGGCCGTTGGGTATGGGAAATATTCAAGAGACTTAATATTACTAATGGTTATTTCTGACCATAATCATTTAGGATATAGTAATTTACATTCATTACTATGAGGATTTAAAGTATCTGTTACTCAGCAGTAAAAGGCTGGGACATGTGCTCATGTTGTAATAAATACAAGGCTTACTCCATTAAGAACATGGCAGAAGCTACATCTGTTGTAATAAGTGAGTTTGCAAACACGTACACATAGAACATAAATGTCTACAAACAGAACGACCAGTCTGCATAAATCCACACCTCATATTGCCCACAGAAGCAAATGTTTGGCAGTTTTATAACATACCTTGGAGCTGGTGGGTGGCTGATTCTGAGAGAGACTAAAGACTTTTCCCTTGCATTGGTACAGAAACTGATATTAAATGCACGCTACTTTCTGGATGTTGTTGAATCATGCATATTAAAGAAAAAACGTCATATACTGAGAGCAATCTGAACTGCTGTGTTTGTGTTGTAAGGTTCACATATTACATACAAAGAGTCTGTTAATCTTTAAAGGAGGCTGCCATTTTCAATTCATTTTCAGGCAGAAAAATCCTTCAGAGTTAATGAAATAACTTTGCTGTGTATTTTTGCTGTATTTCAGAGCAGATAACAATAGCCTTCACAGTGTCCATGGTAGTTGGACTGGTGATTGGAGGGATCATCTGGGCATTGTTCACTTGCTTGTCCCGCCGCAGAGCTAGCGCCCACATCTCCCAGGGGAGCTCCTCAGCCTTCAGCCGTCGGTCCAGACCCCCCTCCCATAGCCAGACTACTGGCAGGACTGGATTTTACCGCAACAGCAGTTGCGAACGCCGAAGCAACCTCAGCCTGGCCAGCCTCACCTTCCAGCGGCAAGCCTCCTTGGAGCAAGCCAACTCTTTCCCCAGGAAGTCAAGCTTCCGCGCGTCCACCTTCCACCCTTTCCTGCAGTGTCCTCCCCTCCCTGTGGAGACAAACAGTCAGCTGATCACCCTCACTCCCACAAACACCACCACAACCCTTGTGGGAAGCACCACCAACAGCTTAAGTCAACCCGAATTCCACTGGTCTAACAACAGCCTCCGCATCTGCCACTCCACACACCCCCCGCCTCCAGCCTATGAAACCATCATAAAAGCTTTCCCAGACTCCTGAGCTAGGTCCTTGCTGCAAACACGAACGCGCATTTTAGGAGAAACCTCAGTCATCTCAACAATTTTCTGTGCGTGATGATGACCTCTGAGAAGTCTCCGGCTGAGGTTGCAGAGGGGACACACATCGCCAAGAGGCGAGTAGCAGTGTTTTCTTAGGGCACAATATCCCACTGTCCTAGGAATCACTTGTCTTTGCACTGCTGGCTCAAATTTACTGCTCTGCCATAAGCTTGCATATTTATAGTGTTGTATCTTTAATTGTAATCATTGTATTTTTACTTTAGAGGAAGGAAAATGCTGCCACATAAAAACCAGATAATTTCTTGAAGAAACAGATCGTGTTAGGAGTTACTGATATATACATTTCTGCAAATCTCACTAGTCTGTTTCTTTTTTTTTTAAAAAAAAAAAAAGAGTTCTGGTTTTCTGTTTTTTTCCAAGGATGTTAAATTTTCAGATAACACCTCCCATCACCCATCTTCTTCCTATAACCACAGAACAGCTTCTGTCTGACGAACCTTAGACGTAGACCTTGTAGAGGATTTAACGTCACAGTCTTGGCTGTGGTCAGAGGCCTCCTGCTCTGCTGGTTGCAGAGGATCTTAAAAGACTCCATGTTAGGGTAGTTTTTTGTAAAAAAATTTTGCGAGAAAAATGTTGAAGTATACACAGCTTCACTCAGAGGAAAGTTTCGAACAACATATCAAATGCATGGTAGCATTTATAAATAATTTTCTGTCTGCAGCCAGCAGAACAAGTAGTCACATTTTAATGCCCAGTAAGGCTGTATGGAAGCAGAACTCCTCCTGTTTCATTTTTCTAGTTCTGGTTATCAGGTTTCCTGTTTTGCTATGGGATTACTCATTTCCGTATTTCAAATTGTGTTTCTCAAATTGTACCAACGTTTAATTCTTCCTGGCATATTGCTAACTGAAATCTTGCCTTTCATTAAAGCAAGACTTTAGACATCTATGGCTGAACAATGGGATAGTACAATTAGTTGGAATATGAAGATAAAGGCAGAGTATTTAGTTGAGATTAACATAGATTCTTGACTGTTACACATGTATCATGTCAAGCTAACCCCTGACTTAGTAAAGACTAATTGCAGCAATCTGAGAGAAGTCCAGCATTTGGAAATCGCACAGACAAATGGGGCCTGATTTAAGTCTTATTGTAGGAGTTTCCTGTTAAAATGTTTCATGTCCAAATAAAGGGTAAAGAATTCCTGTGGAGGAAGTAGAGGAGCAGTCCTACTCCTTACTTACAAATAAGCCTTTTGCTCCTAAAAGGGTCGGGCAACAACCAGCTGCCAGACTCTTGATCCTGAGGGGCCTGGTCCTCTGCTTCTGTAGAGAGAGTAAGTCCTTATCTGTCTTCTGGGAGGGACAAAGATTCAGCAGCTTTTGAGAACAGGCAAAATGCTTAACACCTTACCTTCCAGCTTTTTGAAGACTGGCAGTGTGCATCCCTTTGCCAAGCTCAGCGTCCCTCAGGAAGCACTGATATTGATGGTCTCTGAACTGCAATCTTCCAGCCCAATATCAACCCATTTGCAAATATTAATACAAACATTGAGCTTACAAGCATTGCTTACTGTAAACCACAAGTATTCCTTACTCTAATGGCAAATTGTTTTGCATGTTTTACTGAGTGGCTTTCATTGCTTTATTTTTAGCGTGCAACATTTTCCCTTCTAGAGGATTATATGTCATTGGTAGCAGAACAACTATTTAGAGAGTTTACAGAGCATTTCACTGCAGACACTATGGGTTCTAGTAGACCGAGGACTTGCTGATAGGACTGCAAAACTGCATTTGACCGGTTGCAGGCTATGGATTTAGAACAACAGTCCTCTGGAGAAAGTTGTGTTATTTCATTCATTAATAATATTTTTTTTTTCATTGAGAGTCTTACTGAGTCTGGTGAACTTGATTGCATGCACAAGTACATTCACAGTGTCCTAGCTCTAGAATAGGTGATGTCACCTATTCTAATGTGCCTACGAAAAGCAGAATTCAGGTCTGCTCCTTTGGCTTACCGAGATTGGTGGACTGTATGAAGAGACATCTTGGCCTACAGTGCATACCCAGCTGGCCAAAACTGCTTGTTCCTTGAGAGAGAAATTGAGTTAGATGAGTAAATTTTTACTCCTGGATTGTAAATGCACATTACATTACAGTAGAACTTTCCATAGCATAGTATTACTTGTATTACACTATATTTAGTAAACAATGTAGAAAGGGAAGCTTAAATGTACTGTATTTTTTTTCCCTCCTGAAACCTGTACCGGATCTCAAAACATTTTTTTCTGTTCCCTGGATTAGGGAGATTAAAAACACAGATTGTTTGGTGCCTAACCAGTACGGCTGTCAGATACCCAACTACTGGTTTAAGCAACATCTGAAATGAATGTTTTGCAAGCACTCTGGAAGCTTCAGAATGTGAAATAAAGTTAGATGATATAATCTCAAGATCATGGTTTTCCTTAAAGATACATGTGTTGATGTCTATAAAAGATAACTTACAGGTAAGTGTATCATCTTTAATTATGCAAGTTGATACAGTTGGAAGTGTAAATGAAGACTTGGTCCTTCCTCTGTTCCTATGGGGAGACACTCCAAAGCTGAAGACGTTATATGAAGTCAGTATTGTAATTTGCCATATAAGAACACGCTCCAGGGATTACAAGTAAGAATGTCTCTCACAAATAACAGTGCTTACAGAGTTTTAAATCCACTAG
This sequence comes from Steatornis caripensis, assembly GCA_013398225.1. NCBI lineage: Eukaryota > Metazoa > Chordata > Aves > Caprimulgiformes > Steatornithidae > Steatornis > Steatornis caripensis. Next base: position 162,933 of record VZSC01008753.1, read on the forward strand.
TTTCCAAGTACTTGGTCTTCAATCCACAAAGTGTTTGATCAAATGCTATAAGGTTCACGCTCAAATGGACTCACGCACATTTTGTTGCATTAGGACCAAAGCACATTGCACAGGATCAACCCCCGAATTGAACTGTGAGATTCAGGAATCATTGGGTGTTTGATATGCAAAAGAGTATACTTGCTCATTGTAATGAACTTTTCCAGCCTTTTATTTCAATTTAAAATATGGGGAAGAAGAGATTAATTAAAAAATGTATGTTACTGCAGATTACAAGATCTGAAAGCACTCACAAGAAATGAAATAAACTCACAATAATTTTGCATGTAGTACCTTTTCACAGTGAGAGACAATGATTAAAGGGTGCTCCCAGAATCACGCAGGGAATGATAGGCAGAGCTTTGATTAACCTCCAGATATCCTGACACCTTGTCCTGAAGTGAGCAGAGCTTTTTCTCCTCTTCACAAAGAGAGACACTATTCTATTATTGTCCACAGGCACAAAAACAATTGCTCTAGTTCTGGTTTCATATAGAAGACAAAACTTGACAGGTCTCTGTCTGAGAATAGTTATGTTCCAGCATATTTATAAAAGTAGCTTGTGCTATATTCCTTGGCCTTTCCCTACTGAAGAACTGCCGATCACCTCTTCAGATGGCTACTGATTATCATACCGTAACATACTGAACATGCACTATCTTTGCCAAATCAAATTTTTGAAGTGCATTTGCAATTTACCGTGAAGTTTTTGAGTCATCTCAACATCCATTCTTAAGCATAAACTGAAAACTACATTTACTGGAAATATCCTCTCAGAGGTGAAATGACACATGCCAGATCCCTGACCTATAGGCGCTTGATAAAATTAGGTGATGTCTATGATGCCGTACAGCTTCTGGAAAAAAAAAGAAAGAAAACACTAATTGGAAATTTACCTCTGCCAAGTCCAGAGCAGATTAAGAAAAACAGCATCGATATAACTTCACAAAGCAGAGAAAAGAATTCTAGAAATCAGGCTTACAAATTGTTCTAAAACTCAGGATAAATACATATATCTTTATTTGGGTCTCTTAATAAAAGTGAGCTTTCAAAGGGGTTGAGTGTCCGGAGTTTTTGTGTGACGTTTTGTGAGAAATTGTTTATTTACCTTTTTGAATACTTAGAAGCATGAGAAGACCCTAATCTCTTTTTCAGTGGAATAGTGAGTATAATTGACTCAGTATTTTTCATCCCGCTAGGCTAGAGATTTTTGAGAAAACTACTGCAGCAGTCAACAGGTGAGCTACTGCTGCCAGCAGCTCTTCTTGAATCACACAGGGCAACAAAGAGAAGACTTTTCCAGCTTGATTTTCTGTCTCACACTGTGGCAGCACCAGTGACTGCACTGAGGATCTCTGGCCTCGCTGTGCTAGGTGGGGGCTGAGTTTTATTCTGTGCTTTTGCCCCCAAACAGAAGTCTGGTTTGCAGGTCTTGTTTCTGCTTTTAACCTCTATGAAAGCTTTTGGCTCCCATCACATTTCTGACAGCACTGCTGCATGAGGGTGGCAGTCTCTGACAGGCATGGACTGGATCGTGGAGATATTTCAGTAACGATGTTTCCTGCCTGCTTTCCCTGTGACATTCTGCATCACAGACAAGTTTTCATCTATTTAGCAGCAGAATCAAGTGATTGTGTGCTGAGGGCTGCGAAAGAGCAGTTGCACTATTTTAGAGCAAGGAGTTCTTTTAAACAAGAGTAGCTTAATGATGAAAGGGATTATGCAGAGTGATGGGACTGAGCTAGCAGGAAATTGGATTTGCCGTTTTAGGACATAGCTGTCTGATGTGTCTATGACTAGGGACAGTACGGAAAGGCACTGGAATGCAAAATTATTCACATCTAGTTCAGGGCGGACCTGCATCAGTATCGATCTGCTTTATTTTATGGCAGCACGTTGATGACTACACAGGAAAGGTGACGCTGCTCTCTTGTTCTAACTTGACAAGATCGCAAATCACAGTTGGCAGTAATTTGCATTCCTATGGACTTATATGGATGGAGAAGTTGCTGATGATCTGCTGTGCACTGAAATGGGATGAATCTTCAGCCTCTAGACTGACCAGTCTAGAGCTTGAGTTGAAGCACACTGGAGAGGCAAGGAGGAGACCCATTCTCCGCCCCATGCTCTGTTCCTGTGCTGTATATCCTGGCGATCTTTTAAAGTTATTCTTGTAGGAGGGAAGAATTCCCTTTAAAACCTTCCTAAAGGGATTGTAAAATTTTTTTTCTCATTTAGTGCTTTTCTGTTTAGTTCCATAGTAAATTCCCTCTCTCTCTCTCTCTCTGTGTGGAAGAGTATGATGATAAAAATATACAAGACTTCACTCTATCCCATTCTTTTGTTGTTCTGCCAAGTAACAGAGAAGACGACTTTGTTACCCAGAGAATCACTTTAAAGAATTGATTGGGTTGCGTGTGATAAGCTCTCAAGCACCAGTTTGCAAGCATCAAAGTAGAGATTTTTTTTCTTTTTTTTTTTCCTGTAATCCCTTGGGCAGACACCATGGAAAGATACAGACGCGTTTTCATCAGTGCTAAATGACAGACGTCATTTAGTAAAACTTTGAATTGCCTCGCAAAATTCTTATAACACTACAATTCACTAATTCACGATGTGGATATTTTTGAACATTTTGGGTAACATTAAACTGATTCTGGTAAAAATTCCTACATGCTCAAAACCCATATTTTTGGGTGCTCGTATATACACTAAATAAAATGTTTCAAAGCATCTAAACGCTTCTAGACACTGAATCACTTCTGAAAAGGAAACTGAACGTTAAATATGTTCCCACATCATTTAACTATGTTTGAAATGTATTAGCTTAAAAAAAATCAAGGTCTCTCTGAGACACCAAATTTAAGCATTTGCAGATTTTCTTCTCTTCTACTAACCACGGGAACCTGCTCTAGGCCAGAGATAGCCCCAGTAAAAACAAAAATATTGAGGAGAGAAATAGGGACTGAGAAAGCTCAGTGTACCTTTAGACAGGCTTCGGCTAATCCAAATAAATAAGACAATGGCAGATTTACCATGACTTTGCAAAGTAAGTGGAAGTGTGACTGTGTTTAATGCCCTGATACTGTTCCGGAAAGAAGCCTGAAAGGGTTTCTCCTGACTCAGTCGCCCCTAATCCATAACAAGGCGCATGCATCTGCATGCCTTCTCACAGACTTTTCATGGGTGATGAAGGCTAGATATTGTCACATAAATTTAAATGCATTTACTAGGCTCTTAGAGGTATAAATAGGTGTTTCTGCTTCTTCAAAGGCACCTGCAAGATGCTGAATGGCTAGGTCGTTTAAAAGATGCTTCCAGTGTTTAGCATTACAGAGATTTAAAAACAGACCGAGAATGTTTCAGGCAATCTTGTTGAGCTTGACAAGGTACTCAAAATCTGAGACATTAGTGATCAAAAACTTTCAAGGCTAACTGTTCATTTACCCATACAACAGAACAGTGAATCAAAAGAAAGTAAGAAATATATTGTATTATATATTGCTGGTCTTCAGGGGTAGATTTGCAAATGGGTTATGCTAGACACACAACTGAGGGCCTTGCTACAGAAGCCCAATCCAGCAAAACAGACTGTTGACACTTAACCCTTAGCCCTCCAAATGCTCTGACCAACCACTGATGATTTATATTGCTCTGTTATTGACTACAGTGAGATTACTCATATATTTAATAACTCTGCTGAATCAGAACATAACTCCGTAAACCACATCACTCCAGTGCCTAATTTAAGAGCATAATTTGTATCTGCCATGTGATTTCCGTTCGTTGAAAGTTTCTTCTCCATGAAAACAGATGACTGCTCTGCTTGTCTCACCTGCCCAGTCATTCTTTGAGCATGTAAATTGTTCTGTGATTCTGTTAAGTGTGATCCTTATGCAGACACGCGAGGGGCTGATGATGGAGGTCATGGTGAATCAGTGCTTGGCCATTCCTTTCTACTGTTTGATGTGAGAGCACAGTTAAAACCTCCTGAATCACAGCTGTGTTTGAGTCTCAGCACAGACTGTTGTTCGACAGAGGTGGTTTTTTGCGGAATATCACATAATCTTATTTATTTGGATGATGTGTCTATGAAATAGGATGACAGCAAGAAAGACTAAAAAGGAGTTTTTCTAGAGTCTCACTCTGCTAAAGGTCACTTCCGGGCACTATTCTGGGGGGCAGATTTTAGATGTGGGTTTGGAAAGCAAAGCTGAGTAAAGGCAGTTCTAGAATCAGATAGTCTCTCCTCTGGCTGTTGAGGCCAACATTGCAGCAATCCTGTCTGCAATCAAGACTGTCTGAAGACAAAGTGCCCCCAGCAGGACAATCTCTTACAGACTTACAAAAAGATTGCCTCTAATCTCTACTGCCTCTAGACAGCAAGAGGAATTGACAAAATGCATTATATTCTGATAGATCCTGAGAGATCTTTATTTGGGTTCAGATTCATCTGGAGCTGTCCAGAAGGACAAGGCAGAAAAGAGTCTGGAATTGTTTTAGTGACTCCTGTTCATGGTTTCTTTTCAGATTCTTAAATTTGTACATGACATGCATTGCTGCATGACCTTGTAATCTTTTCACCATTAGAACACATATATTTTGGTATGTTTTACTGTGTGCACAAATTCTCCAAGGAGAATTGTATGCAACCGTATGAGTACACACATTTATTTATTGGGTAGCGTACACAATAGGTAGCAAGGACTAAAATATTACTCCACTGAACATTAATAAGCTCTTCAACTCCAAAGTTGACAACCACTAAGTTTTTTCCTAGCCAGACAGTTGTCAGTCAAGTTGGGAGATGCAACACTTGCTGCTTGAGAGAGACTGATCCGTGAGCTTGCTCAATAGCAGACACCTGGAACAGAAGTTGGGCTGAGGATGAGCTTTCCAAGCCGTAGAACTCTGGATGGAGCATTGTGCGTAAGGGAATGGAGGCCAAGACAGGGCTATGGATTCAGCTTCTGTTTATGCTATCCACACTCAAAAAGCATAGCTATATTATTCAACATATTCTTTCTAAAATCTGAGAGAAGGGTAAACATCCTTGAGTCGACTGTTCTGTTATCCCTTCACTCTGAAGGCCTTTGAACCCAGTGTTCAAAATGACCACGCTCCTTGACTAATGTCGACAGACAAAGAGGCCCCCTGTTGATATGAACTTTTAATCATTCTGCAAAATTCCATGTGGAAATTCTTCCATGTGAGCTGATGCCGGTAGAAGAAAACAGAGAGCATCTCTCAAAGCAAAAGCAAGGAAGAATACCTACGACAGATGAACTTTGCTGCCCTTTCCGCACCCAGTCTTGTGTGACGTGATTTTCTATTGTGACATTTTCTGATTCCATATCTATGGAATATTTATCTATTAAATCAGAAAACGTGTCAGGTAAGACAAAAAATTATCTGTGACTTAGAGAGACGGAATTGTAACCAAAGCTTGTAGAAAATAACCATCTACTACCACGAAATAAAAAATTAAAAATCCTCTAGTTACATTCTTAAGGGAGTTACACAGTTATTTTTACTGTGCAGCTATCGATGTATCTGCGTGATTGACCTAGAGTCGCTAGGAGCAAGATTCACATCGAGATCAATAATTTATAAATTCATGCTCTGTGACAATCTGAGTATGAAGTTTAGCAAATTTCAAGGTGCTAAGGTTCACTGCTTAGGTTCGATAGCAACATTTTAATATTAACATTCAATAGCAATGAAAATACTGCATTAGTTCTTGCAGTACTGGTGCTGAACGTTTAATTTGTTTCTGCAGAAAGCACTTTCATTCATCTGTCAAATAAAAAAACCCCAAGCAAATTGCAGAATATAATTATACACATACATGATGATAGCACATATGATGGCTATCAAAGGTGTTGATGTGTGTATTAATGTCTTTCATCTTTGTGACTATCTTTGCTTCCCAAAACCCCTTAGAATCCTAATAGTATTGGATTTATTTATGTGTACTTAATAAAGTGGAATATATTGACTGCAGTGCTACGTTCACTGGAATGTTTTTAACGCTTTATGTAGGACAACAGTGATAATGAGCCATTGATGTATTTGCCAAGAAGTCAATTACACAAGATGTAGGAGTTCATTGTTTGTTCCGCTGACCTGTGGAGTTGAACTAAACGATAAACCAGGTTGGAACTAAGTGATGAACAGGTTGGAACTGTATGTCTCTTGTCCATGAACACTACAAAATTTCTTCCATAACTAATATTGAAAACAGTTAAGTCCAAATTATATCATTTATTACAGATGGTAAACTTACAGGCTGATACTTTCTTCTATATGACTTCTTCATGGAAACTAGAGGTGAATATAGATTTTCAGAGCCATAATAGTGTACATTAGGCTTAGAGTAGTGCTAAGAGACAGCACGTTACACTATGCCCTTTATACACATGGACAGTTTTAGAAAACCTCTCTCAGCTCTTTTTCCATGAAGACAATAGTGGTAATTGCTGGAGATTGAAGCATTTTTAGCTTGTTTCTGCCGTAGCTTTTAGATGGTTGCTTTTTTCAGCTTGGTAAATAAAGAACTTGTGACGATTAGGTCAGTTCAAGGGATAAAGTTATCCTGGCATAATTAGCATCTTAAGATGTTCCTTCCAGCCCCACTGACGTGGGTTTTTCTATATCCCGAGATGATATGTCTGCTCTCACAAACTTTCAGACAGTGCAATAGTAGCAATGTCCACTGGGGAACACAAAAAGAATGCGGCCATGTGCACAGTCTAGAACCAGGAACCTGTACTATATGCAAAACTGGAGAAGTATGATATACAACCCATGAAAGATTCCAATCATACAGTTGCAAACATATAAACAGACTAAATTATCTGATAACACATGGGGGTTTTTGCAGTCAGGGGAAGTAGGTAGGCAGGCAAAGGGACTTTTGACAGCTTGGCAGCACCTGGAGATGTGCTCCTAGCCATTAACATCATTAGTTTCTCGGATTACACAAGCTTCTGATGAATTTGCAGCCAGACTGCACAAGTGTCAGCAGTGTCAACAATGAATCAGAGTAAGATAAAGCTGCCCAGGCATGTTTGCTCCTTCTAACCTTTGGGCTTCACTGCAGTGCTGTTGCACAGGTTTTACTTTTAACAGGTAATCTGAAGGGATTATGGAAGTTATTTCCATTTTGTGATCCTTTTGTACAGGTAGCGGTGAAAGAATATTCATAAGGTATCATACAGAACAGGTGACAGGCCTGAAAGCATGGGGAAAATGTAGGGATGCAGGTTTCAAAGATCTTTATTAATATCTGTTTAGATAATTAAATATTAGTTTAGAGAAATTTACGTATGTCAGAATATAATGAAAAATAAAGTGATTTTTCAAAGGTTGACCATAGAAAATCCAGTTTTGAATAGAAAAGTCAATTTATGCAGAAAACCTCGAAACTGTAAAGTGAACAGTTGGCTGCAAATGGGTGGGAAGCTGAGTATGAATGCTGTGGCATCTTAAAGACATACATTCTTGATATATACAGAAGTTATTTTAGATTTGCAGAGAAGAGGAATGGGCTAGGGCAGCTGCAGGAGGAGGAATGCATTTCTGGTGATGAAAGTATCATCTAATCCTTTGCTGAATGTTGAAGATTATAACTGTGCTGGTAGGAATAGAACATATTTCAGATAGCTTGTTAAAAACATAGAGTATCCAGCATGATCAAACTGGAAACTACCTCCTCTCAAGCTTTGTATTATCATGTGATTTTCTGTGTTTTAAGGTGAAAGAAATTATTTAAAGAAGTTAGGCAAAGTATTAAAATGAGATTGCTTTGAAAGAAAAACAGAAATATTAAAGCTGCTGTTAAAGCTTGTGTAGTCACGGATATTCCTGGGGAATAAGTGCAGAATACATCTCTGATATTGAGGTAGGGATGGCAAAAACATCACGTCAATGCTGAAGAATGAGGAGGAATTTGGACTCACACTTCTACGACAGCTGCACACCATGAACCAGACCGACATGAACCAGTAGTTCAAACACATACCAAACACCTGGAGAACAAAACGTCTATCCCAAACTGCTTTGAAGTCTTTGAGAGAAGATGAGATTGCACTTTGGAGTCAGGCAGTAGCGGGTGTCAAAACATAGAACTAAACTAGAAGCAATAAGAGTTTTCCTAGACAGCATGAAGGGGAAAAGACCCTTGGGGGTACCACTGGAGTCATCGCTCTCTTACATACCTTTTGCTCATCATGGTATCCACTGGGAAGTTTTAATCAAGCGTGTCTGTGTTAACAACATGTCAGGATATATTAATGCAAGAGGTGGAAGAGTGGTTGGGAGTTGTGGGCATAATCCAAGTGTTCCGCTGATTTTGAAAACTGATTTTGAAAATTGTTAACGCACATATGGTCATAAGGCAAAGATACCATCTGGAAAAGGAGGGACTTGCGCAAGTGTTGAACATAGGAGGCATGCTTGTTAATATAATTTACTTGTTGCAAGAGTTTACTCCAGTTAATGACTCTGCTCTGAGAATCCACACTCGTGACCTGAAAGCAGGTCTCAAGAAGGGCGAGGGAGGGAATGAAGGCTCCCATGTCCCAGCTGCGTGACCCCCTCACAGCCTGGAACTGAGGAAACAAGCGCTCTTCTGCTGAATGCTTCTGCTGCAGGAGGCAAGTCATGAGTTTTCAATTGCAAAATGTTTGTCTGTGTTTTATTCTGTTTACCATCACATTTCTGAGTCTACAGAACTGACTCAGAGTCAGTTAAAGTTGTGATGGAACAGGGACCGTGGTTTTGAAATGAAACTTACCTAAAAGAATGAACTGATGGTTTTCTCCTTATTTTTCCTGAGAAGCACTCAGAGCAGAGATAGCTGCAAAGAGAGTGAAGCTGGTACAAGCTTCAGCAAGTGACCCCATTCATTTTTTCCAACCAGGTGATACTGAGGAATATGAATGTTATGGGAGAGTGGGACCCAACAATGCAACAGGGTGCTGAGAGCAGAAATTGGACATTATGATAATCATGTCGTTACAGGGTTAGCAAAAGGCAGGTTAGTTTATCACTTTTTTTTTTCTTTACTCTTCATACACAGTTTCTTGACATTTCTTCTGTTACCTCTTTTGTGGAAGTTGGAAAAGCTGTTCTGCTAGCTACCGAATGGTAGTACTCCATCAATCTGCTCTGTAAGCTGTAAAAACTCATGTATCAATGTGATACGGCTATGGGATCAAAGGTGGAGTTTCTGACCTCGTCTACAGGAACATGAGCTGTAATGCACAAGGGAAGATTCTGCAGACCCAATGATTCGTGAGGCAGAGCTCATGAGTCAGTACAAGATTCCTTTTCGGATATAATACGCAAGTCCTAAAACAATTCTTTTTATTTTTCCAAAATAAAACTGTACAACTATTGTTGATGTAATTACTCTTTTTATAATACAATTACACGATAAATCTGGTAAATGCTAAGCAGATTCTCCATAGAACTAAGCAGATTTCTCTCATCTAAGGATTGGGCTTTAGGAGTTCTTTTAGCCCATAAATTTCAGCACAGTTTTACGTGCTAAAAATAGTAATCAAATCTAACTAACAAAGTTTAAAACTCCCAAATCTCCTTCCCCCAGATGGTGTTGCTATTTTAGGTAATACTTGATTTGTGTATACATCACATAAGTTCGTATACAAATGGTGAGATAAACTTTCAGACAACCTTGTGCTCTGTGCTCAATCTGTCTAACTGGTTTTCCATCATGCCAAAATATTGCCATGATATTATTATATCCCTTTTTTGTTAGAGTGGAACACTAAAGAAAATAAAACAAACGTGAAGAGCAACCAATAGATACTTGATAACATATAGACCAAAGATAAAAGTTTCAGTAAATGTGGAGCTGCTTTGTGTCAGGATTCCTGCAACAGCCACTGCAAAATACTTGACTTCCCAAGAGTTACCTGTGTCTAATTATTATCCTGGAGAAGATCCCAAGTGCTGTTTTTTTCCGAGTGACACTTTTATGAAAGGGTAGAGTTTCTGTCAGTAGAAGACAGTAGGAGTTACCATCCAGAAAGGGTTCCATCTGCCTATATCTTAGAGGACTTGCTTAGGACTCTTATAGAAAAGGAGCTTTTCTCCATCTCCCTGTTTATTAGGAATTATTTTCTTTTTAATGGCTTGCTCTTATCAAAACATCTCCAAATGATGTGGAAATAATACTGTACGTAACCTTCAGGGAAAAAACAAAAAGAAAGAAGTTGGAAAAGATAGAATTTGAATTGCCACCCCAAACCCTTCTCAGTCGTCCCAAAACAACCTCCTTCAATGACAATCCTACTGAGAAATGAGAGAAAGGACTAAGGAGAAAGGAAGAGGTAGCATCTTTTCTTCAGTTTATCTTGATTCAAGAGGAGGAGATGATGTGTGCAGCAGGATGTTGAAGGGAAATGCAGACCATTGTTAGTGCAATGAAAAAGTGCTTGGGACACCTGGGGTTAATTCAAAGCTCCACTGGAGATTTCCTGGTAAACAAGGGGAATCCACTTGATCTCCCTACGACTCAGTTTCTTGTCTATAGAATAGGGAAAATAGATGGTGTTGTAAGACTGGATGCACTAGAGATTGCTCAGATCTTTAAAGGGGCTCTAGAGAGGGTTGTTTCCAGTAACACTGACACCCCTAGAGAGGTTCCGAGGCCGTTTTAGCCAGCCCTACAGCGTGTTACTCCCTTGTCCAATCTAGTGTCCTACCTGTGAAAAGAGGAACGAAGTTACAGCAAACCAGATTTACCAGGCATGGTGGATAAGCGGGTGTGGTGTGGTAAAAAAGTACTCATTTACCAGCGATTCTCCAAATTTTTTCTGGCAGCGCAGTCGATACACATTTCCTCACAGCATGCAGCCACCCATATAGCACACACACACAGCAACTCACAACAGACTTGTTTTTCACATATCCCTTAGATTTCTTAGTCGGCGGCTCCCCTCCTCCCCGCCAGCCCGCAGGGCTCCTGCGAGACCCTCCCCCGGAGCTCCGCGGGCTGCGCTAGCCCGGGCACGCTGGAAGGAAACTTCCCCTCCTTCTCCGGTTCCTGCCGCCGCCCGCCTTCGGGCTTTTCCCGCAGCCGTGCCCTGGGCGGCAGCGGGGCTGAGGAGCG
>VZSC01008753.1:176541-230367 GCA_013398225.1 Steatornis caripensis
TTCTCCCCTCCCGGACCCGCAGGGAAGGAGCCCCGGCCGTCGGGTCGCGGAGAGCGGGTCTGACCGCCCAGGGCGGCCGCGGAGGGACCCTTCTTTTTTACCGCTGTAAAAAGATACGTATTTTTTAAGGTCGCTAAACCCCAGTGCTGCTGCTGTCCCCCGCACCGGGCCGGGGGTCGCCTTCGGGGGGTGCCAGCTCTCTCTGCCCGCCGGCAGCTCCTCCGTCACGGAGACCTCGCTGCCGGCGGCGTCTCTCGGGGCCGGGGCCGGGGCCGTGGGCGGGCGGGCTGCTCCGCGGCCCGAGGCGAAGCCCCGCTGCCCAGCGCGGGGCCGGTGGGTGCGGGCGGGTCGGTGGGTGACGGCTGCGCTCTTCCCTCCGCAGGTGGCGGCCATGGAGCACCGCGGCGCCTCCCCGCTCCTCCTCGCCCTCGCCCTCCTCAGCGCCCTCTGCTGGCGGGCGCGGGCGCTGCCCCCGCGGGGGGCCGCCTTCCCCGCCGTCCCGCGGTAAGCTCCCCCCGCGCTCCGCGCCGCGCCGCGCCCCAGCCCTCCGGGAGGTGGAGGGGGCTCTGAGAAGCGCCGGTCTTCCGCCGTGCTCTTCCAGCAAGCACACGGTGCGGCGCTCCGGGCCGGGCTGCTTGCTCGGGAACCGGCGGGTGCGCATCTCCGCGCTGAGACTTCGGTCCGGCGTGCGGGGCCGAGCCCAGCCGGTGCCCGCCGCACGTGCCCGTTGGAAGCCCCCCGAGGCACGCACGCACGCACGCACGCACCACCCGAGGCACCAGCAGCAGCGCTACCCCACCGACCGGGTGCCGGCGACCACCGTGTGTGTAGATGGCGTAGAGGATGTGTGTTGAAATGCGCACCGCGTCCATCAAAACCGTCTCAGCTTTTCTTGGGAGAAAGCTCCTTTATCTCTGAAGTTCAGCTGGGTGGATACGTCTTTTAAAAAGCAGAGACGTAGACAGGCAAAATCGAACGTGTTAAAATTTCCTGCACGTGACTGAGGGGAAGCGGTCCGTATGGACTGATGTGTAGGTTTTGTACTGCTGCGTGCTTTGAATTGTTGAAGTTGTTATTGGTTGTCTAACTAAATTAAATCAGGTGGCGGAAAGGTACGTTTTACATTTAGGTAAGAGGAACGTAAGTGTAAAAAGACCAAAGGAAAATGGTATGGCGGAACAGCATAGTGGCTGATTTTGAAAAGGTGTGACTTGGTCTGTTTTACACAACTTTACTTTTTTTACCAGACAGAAGTCTTACATGCCTCAGATATAGAAGTAGTACTAATAGCTATAATGACTGTAAAATTAGAAGGACAACAGCCCATCCGAGTTTTAGTATGTGATTTTTGCACACCATCACACGCATGCTTTCACTATAGGGTGGGAGCCTGTTGCCTGCCACAGAACATAACAGCAGCTAGAAGAAACGTCTGATGCCAAACTACTGCTATGCCATCAGATTGCCCTTGATAAAATATGGCACCTCGTAAGAAACGGCAGTTTATGAAAATGTGAAGTAACTGTAAATCGGTTCATACAGAGCAATTGCCGTGATACATGTCAAATGATTGCGTGAAGCTTTTTAAGCTTGCGAGCAGCAAATTAATTTAAACATGAGACAATAAAGTCACATAGTGGTACATGACTGCCCTTCATATTTACTTTGAAGTTCTCGAGGGTGTATTTGCTTTCTTTAGAGAAGGCCTTAGAGCTGCTTCATACTGCAGTTCAATGCACATTTTGAGTCTTAATTGGAAGGTATGGACTTCACAGGAACTGTTTCCACTTTGCATGGGTGGAGACTGGTAATTCCACCTATCATTTATATAAAATAAACTTGTTATGAAAAGCTTCATGGTTGTCACTTGAGCTGTAATTGCCATACATTATGCACTGTTCACTGGAGTAAACTGTGTGCAATGACAACATATATCCAGAAAATATGCATTAGAGAGAAGGATCTGTTATGTTGATTACTCTGTCATTGAGCATGGATTATACCTGAAAGTGATTTTTATTTTATCCAGACTACTTTAAAATGCCTTACGGATTGAAGTAGGTAGATGTGCATTTTGACAAAACCAGAACGTAAGCTGCAGTGAAGTGTTGCATGCCCTAAGCTAGCTGTATTTCTCATGGTTTCCTTCTCCAACAGATTGGGAAACAGAATGCCATTTGATGGAGCCAGCGAACCTGACCATGCCCATGGGTCATTAAAGTCTGAATCAGACATTTTGCAGAACACACTACCTGAAAATGAGAAGTTCTATTTTGATCTCTCCAGAATTATTGATAGGTGAGTTTCTTTATTATCATAAATACAAATGCCAATGCACTGCTTAAATTATGCCAAAAGATTGGTCACATTTTCAAACTTAGAAATAGGAAAGAAAGAATCAATTACAAAAAGAAGAAAAAACCCTCTGCCCTCTAGTTCAATATTGGTAGCAGTAGGAACGTGTGCAGAAATGTTGATTGCATTGCCATTCTGGCATGATGAGTTCATTTACTTCTCAGGAAGGGCTAAAAAGTATATTGTGAAAATCTGGAAATTGTTTTATGAAATTAGCTTAATTTAATGTGTACAATAGATGACTTAAGGAAAGCAGTATGTTTACAAAATGAACATTATCAAACCAATATCAACCCAGGTTGTATTGTAGAGTTTATTTATTGTCCATTTCAGAAATGCAAGGCATGCTGATGGAATTTTCACCAGTGTCTACAGCCATCTTTTGGCTAAACTTGCTGTGAAGAGATATCTGCATTCGCTTATTAGAAAACGAGTTAGGTGAGGTGACACTTACATTAGGTAGAGTTTTTTCCTAGCTGGCTTCATTGGCAATTTTTTACCAGTCTGTAACTAAGTTCTCATATTTGTGATTTAGGGATAACGAAAGAGAAACCGATATAAAAATGGGGGAGCTGAAAATCCTAACAACTTAGTGGTATTTGTTACTAAATGAATATGTTACTATTTATTCCTGATACAGCCGTGAGGGGTAGAGCAACAGACACTGCACATAGCACTGATAACAAATACTGGCAATGTTGTAACAAATATTGGCAATGTTGCCAATTTGCGAGCTTTTTTATCTGATGGTGTTTTTGTTAGCTTGCCGGATGAATGACAACTGTGAATACAAACCGATTGATTACTCAATGCTTACATAACAACAGGGGGATGCTCAATGAAATTAAGAAACTATTAGTTTACAGCAAAAACAAAAAGGAATTTTATTTCTCTTACTGTAGAACGTATTGCTAGGGCAATAAGTTTGGGAGATCTGCATTATACAAAGATTCAAGAAGGAATAAGGCAAATCCGTAGACAAGAGATCTGGATGCAGCTTCCAGACCAGGACATTCCTGAACTAATGGTCGCAGGATGCTGGGAAGGATCGCTGTATACTTCCCTTGTTTTCATATCCGTTATCAGCAGCTACTAGGCACTCTTGGGAACAGAGCAGTAGAATACTATGGTCTGGTCCAGTATGTCAGTTCCTATGAATGCTCAAAAGCAGAGTGAAAATTAGGTCCTGCATTTATGTCACTGCTGCCTTTGTTCCAGAACATATAGTGCCAGTTTCTTATATGCTATAAACTAATATAGATCATTTAAAGCATTTCATTTAGAACTGAGGCTTCCCAAGATTGTGCATGAAAAATAGGCCTCCCGGTTTGGATTCCACAAGGTTGTGTTTTGTCTCCTGCTACCTCCTTAAAACAAGCATTCGTAGCCATGTATGCGATTCTACAGTCTTGCTTTCCTCAGTCAGGCTCTGTCCTCACAGGCTTTGATGTGAGCAGTGACCAGGTCCCTTAAGAGCTCACTGTGACTTAAACCAGTCTGCACGTAGGCATTGTACTAAAATGGATTTATGCAGATGATAGGAATCAGAATAAAGTCAGTTTATGAAAAAGTAACCTGGGCTATGAGAACAGGGAGGAGTCACCAAACCCACACTCAGCCATTTGGTCCTGCAGAATTCCTGGGGTAGGGACTCTACAAGTCATTGAGCCGTCCCAACAGCATGGGCCGTGGCAAAGTTGAGCAGGAGAAAGAAATCAGTGGAAGTTGTGCTCAAAAAGACTGCATACCGATCCTTAGAATTTGATCCTTATTATTAAAATAAGTAGTAAGCAATAGAAGCAATGGCTTCCTTTCAACAGAAGAAAAGTCATAGCTGGAAANTCAGCCATTTGGTCCTGCAGAATTCCTGGGTTAGGGACTCTAGAAGTCATTGAGCCGTCCCAACAGCATGGGCCATGGCAAAGTTGAGCAGGAGAAAGAAATCAGTGGAAGTTGTGCTCAAAAAGACTGCATACCGATCCTTAGAATTTGATCCTTATTATTAAAATAAGTAGTAAGCAATAGAAGCAATGGCTTCCTTTCAACAGAAGAAAAGTCATAGCTGGAAATGAAAGCTGAAATGAAAATTTGATTTTATTTAGCTAATCAACATTGTGAAGTTTGTTTAACTCATTTAGCGGTATCTTCTTTTAACTGATACCATGTATTGATTTTTTCTTTGTAATTGTTGTATTGCCAGCTCCCAGGACAGTCCTGTCAAACGCCACTCTGACGCTGTCTTCACTGACAACTACAGCCGCTTTCGAAAGCAAATGGCTGTGAAGAAATACTTAAACTCAGTTTTAACTGGAAAAAGAAGGTAAGACAAGCAAGCAAATACGTGTTGTTTCCATACTTGTATAGTACTAAGACAGAAAAGATTTATACCCGCATATGTATACAGAGAGGACAAGCAAAAGACAAGGAACGTTAATGACTTTGTAATGTAGTTTGTAACATGGATTTCAAATACAGACAGCGTTTTCTTCCAGACTAGATCAGACACTACAATCAGATTAGAATAGAAGAATAAAGAGGAGACAGCATCTGGCAATCTTAAAAAGCTTCTCGCAGATTCTTAAAATAGTGTTATTTATTAAAAGAACCTCTTAAAGAAAAATCCACAGAGCTATGGAACATGACAAGAATTTTGTGAAGAAAATGCACTGTTAGTTGCAAATTTGCCTTTAAGTAAGCACACAAAATGAAAGTTCGGAAGTCCCAGAAAGACCTAAACAGCAGGGGTGAGAGGTGTCAGCGTGTTTTTGTAGATCTTATATTCTATTTGTATATTCTCTCATTTAAAGAGATGCTTCTAAATGTCTTGCCTCTTCACCTGTTAAACATGCTGTTTTGTGTGATTTCAAACACTTTGGTGTAAGTGTAACAAAACATGCAATAGGTACAGTTAGAGGGTGGCTTTGCTTGCCTGTTTGCTTTTTCTTCTGAGGGCAATAAAACTTATTCCTGATCTACAACAGCCAGGAAGAGCTAACCCCTGCTAAACTTCGAGATGAAGCAGAACTTCTTGAGCCTTCCTTTTCAGAAAACTATGATTCTGTAGATGAGCTGCTGAGCCGCCTCCCACTGGTATGCCCAGATTTTCTTGCCTCTTGCTACCTGCTAGTTGATATGACCATGAAATGAGATTACTCATACATAAAGTGTGGCCTATCAGAAAAGCAGAATCATCTAGGAAAAGAGCCATGTTCCGTGAAACACTGCATGTTTCTATAGGGATTGTGTCTGAATATAATAATAATTTTAATAACAATAATCAAGTTATCCCATGATTGCTGTTATTGAAAATCCCTAATTAAATGGCACTGTTAATAACATACCTAACTCACTTGGGCGTTTCAGCTTGTGTGTGCTGCTGCATAACCCCAGAATTGACTCATTTTTAAGTACAAAGATTATTATTTCTTCAGAGAACAACCTCAAGGATATTTCTTTTAATTAAAAAAAAAAAAGCTGCACATTTTGTTTAACATTTAGGCAACTCCCTTTCGTTAGAAGGGAGTTGCCCCTAGAATGAAGAGGATCAGCAACATGAACCCTAAGCATTAAGAAAGCACTTGACTCCCATTCAAGGTGTGCTGCAGAGGCACCGTCGGACATGCAAATATTTCAGTTACTGTTTTCCATTTAGTTATTACTGTTTTTCTAAAATAATTCACAAATGTGTTTCTTTGCTTTACTGAAATGTAAAGCCTTCTACATCACAGCACTTACAGGGTCATAAAATTGAAAGGGTAATGGAGAAGTGAATCAGGCTTGATATTCTCAAAAAAATCTATTATGAAATTGATGATAGGGTGGTTTCTGACATTCACCTGTGTCTGAACTATAAGTAAAAAACCAGGCTGCTCTTGAGAACAACTTTTTTTTTTTTGGGTGGGGGGCAGGCAGAGAAAAAACTTTTCTCCAACACTGAAAGAAAGTGTTCTTTTCCTTTCCACAAATGTGGCAGTTCCTCTGAAGTTCCCAAAGATTAGAAAGAACATAAACTGCTTATGCATCAAGGAACAAAGCAATTTCTAAGCGATAGGATTCAGGAAATACATGTTCTTTCTAGAGAAGATTATTTCAAAAATATCTGCTCCTGGATTTTGCAACTTCCAAAGCTTCTGGCATTGACTAAGCGAGAGAGAGTAGTGGTGCAGTGGGTCGCGAGGTTCTTCCTGGAAATATTTTCAGTCCTTTCGTTTTTTGTGGACTGTACAGATGGTCCGGATCTCCCTATAGGTGAACTGCTTACTCAGTGTTGACTGTTGCCGGTCATTTTATCTCAGTGCCAAGTTGCTGATAAAGTGTGTATCAAGCAACCTGAATTTGCATATCCATTTCAAGGATACAGTTGTTTTCCGAGTGAGCTGTTCTGCCCTAGGCCAATGTGCAGTAACATTTTTGCCTAATCCTTCAACCTTTCTTCCTCATCCTACAGCCTTGTCTGCTGGCTGTAATGCCCACCAAGCTTGTGCAAATAGCTCCGTGTCATGCTTGTCAGCCCTAAGTACAGCAATTGTTTTGTATCAAGTGTTATTTCTTATCTGCTGTCTGCTTTTATACTCCCCATGATGCAACTGCTTACAAAACTGTTTTTTAAAACATGTTTCTCCTTTGCTTTTCAGGACCTCTGAAGGACGCCTGGTAAAGTCTATGATAAGAACAAGTTATTTTTGAGTTCCACATAGTATTTCAAAGAGATGACTTTAGTCATTAAACCAGAACAAATATGTTGTGAAGTGAAAGTTGTGATATATTTGTTTCTTATGTAATAAAAGTTGATATTTACATTGTAAATATTACTCTAGAGTTCTCTACTGAAAGCTGTACATATGGATGCCAGTTTAACTCATGAGAAGTCTGTGAGTCCATATGCTGTAAATCCTTTACTTCAATAAATTCATTTGAAAATGAGCGTGCAGCTGAAAAGAGCCCGTCATTACTAATTAATTGGCTTGTTTTAGGTGTGGTACGAGTTCAGATAAGCCTATATGATAATATGGATACACTTCCAGATAGCTTCGTAAACAAGTGTAAAAACATGAGGAAAAGAAGGTGTGAAGCATGTAAAACTGCGTTATAAAGATCCCTGAGGGTTACTGCCAAGCAAAAGGGAATGCTTTTCTAGCAGCTTAGCAAGCAACTAGAGAAAATGAGAAAGCATTAAATATTATTTGACCTCCGACAGCATCTTTCCTTCTTGTTCATGTTTTAGTATTTCCCAATATACAAATCATACTAAGACCAGAAATGTAGCCTTTATTTTCAGTTGTGTTTTGCATGCTTTGCAGCTGACAAAGCACACAAAGAAGAACGCTATCCTTTGATTCATTTGATGCCTAAAGTCATGGGTTGCTCTACGTTTAATTGTCTGTAGCTTTAATGATGAAACTATTCCTTCAATATAAAATAGATTTGAAGACAATTTACTATTTTTTTCAGAATGAATGTAATTTACTGAATATGCAGACAATAAATGATTTTATTATCTCGTCAAACTATTAGTGGTTTGAATCAGTCCTACAAGTACCTGGAACACTAGAGGTCCCAGTAAGTGCTGTCTCAACTATAGTAATAGAGGAAGACACTATTTTTTAACTGAGGTATACTGTGTCATATTAGCCTCAGTTGCTATTTCTTTTGCTTTGTATCATTGTAGCTTGGTATGGAACTGGACATTTGCAGCTGATTCATTGTTGCTGTGAATCAGAATCTGGTTGTATTTTATTAGAATTGTCGATTTAACCAATTGGATCATGTTCTAAAGAATTACTTGCTGTTGTAAGAACTGATAGTTCCATTGCAGTAAGCAAAGTGTGCGGTACTGCCTGCACATGTTACATGCATATTCATGTATGATACTAGGCATAACACTCCCATGACTCCCCTTCCACCTCCCAGAAGGAGGTGAAATTCGAAGTAGGAAAACTTATCGGACCTACTTACAAGTTCAATTTGGAATTTCGAGTGTATTTATATATCGTACATACGCACACATAGACGGTGCTAAAACTGATTTACAAGTTTCACTTACAAGTTTGCTTTTCTCATTTAGAAAAAAGCTTCAAACACGATAAATTTGAGATTTATGGAGAATAGTTCTCATAAATATGTAGGTTTCTGATTTGCAAATTTTTTGAATATTGGCAACTGCATATCAAAAGAACACCAGCTTGCTCAGATCAGATGCTATTATTGCTATTTCTGTCTAGCCTTGACAGAATTTATTTTAGCCTAAGACGATGAATGTTTCATAAAAGTTAGATATAATTTTGAAGTCTTGTCTTGAAAAGTGGTCTTCTAATGGTGGTCCACTCTCAATTCCTATATTATTATGAAAATTTGAGTGCAAAAGTGGCTTTGGAAATACTTGAAGGATACTAACAGACACATGCGGTAGTACTTAATTGGAAATTTTATTCGGTGTAGTTTAAACTTTGTTAGGATTTCTGTGATATGTAATCTTTAAAAAAAGTAAGTGAAAAAAATTAACCAGAAGCAAAGCTGCATATGATCTTCATACACATAACTTTTTGTTTAAATACACATAATGTTCATTCATTCAATTTAAAGTAACAAAAATTTGAGTCATCGTACTTGTCATCGCAATTCCAGAATTTTTCTTTTTCTAAATTTGCTTTTTAAAATTTATTTCCAGTTTACCAATAAGGCATCTAATGGAAGAGCTTGTCTTCCAGGTCTAATGTTTAATCTTTGTAATATTTTGTTCTCCATAGAAAAGTGCAGAACCTTAGAACATGTGTTTTCTCTGTTACAAGGGAGATGGAGCAGGTTACAGAAAAAAGGGACGCTTACTAGTAAATCTTTATGTACATATACTATCAAATACAAAATTAATACCCTCATTGTAATAACTAAAATAATATGGTGATAGCTTCCTTAGAGGGTTAGCAAATAGATAAAGTCTAAAAGGCATGCTAAATTTTACGTACATTTTAACAAAACCTAGCACTGAAAGGAGAGATACTGACCTCCAGAATAAACCTGACTTGACATTTGTGTCAAAGGATGGCTTTTAACTTATCATAGGAACTTTTGATATTCTATAGGACATATAAGGCCCAATTCATACATTAAGACTAGTTAATTGTGGAATACGTAACATCGTTGACCTCATCTTCACGGGGAAGTGGCTATTGTAAGGTTAAATTACAACATTTAAGAGAAAATGGCAACATTTCACTAAATGAAATGTTCAGTCTATCAATGAGTCTTGACACATGCTACCAGTCTTGCAACCCATCTTCAAAATGTCATAACAGTGGAATCAAAGTGTTACACTAGTTAGGAGAATTTAAGGGGCAGTTCAAAAGAGACCGTCAAGAGGACTGCTAGGAGGAAAACCAATACCTGGGAGATTTAGAAGAGCATCACTGTCATAGAGAATGAACCCACTGAGGAGGAAGGAATAAAACTGTGAGGAGTTATTGGGGTATATGCTAAAGAAATATCTCACCATGTTTCTCTAGAATTTCACTTCTAACACAGGATAGGAATAACTGCAATCATAGATGATAAAACTCATTGGTTTTTGTTTTATTGAATGGGGTTTTCATTTTTGGACCTACACCATGGAGCTCTTAAGGAAAGGGACAGAATTACCATGAAGTGCATCTTTACCAGCACTGGAAGGGAATATATTCTGGTCCTGAATCCACAGAGAAGATTTGCATGTGTGTGTGTATCTGTACAATCATCACTCACTCAAGAACAACCCTCGGGATTGTGTATAAAACCACGAAAATTACAAAAGTTGGCAAAGCATTTTAAAATTTCATCCAGTAAAAACACATTAAAAATGAATAAAACACTAACAGCTCCTCTGATGTTTTAAATGGGTTTGAAGGGCCATGAGTTCCACTTGAAAGTTTGGGACAAAACTTCTGTTTAAAAATATGAAAATTGGTAACTTGGATGCAAAGCATAGGTATAACTTTATGTATAGGAATATTGATTTCTCCCCAAAGAAAGACCTTTTGGGAAGAGTTCTTAGAATCATAGAATCCTTTAGGTTGGAAGAAACCTTTAAGATCATCAAGTCCAACTGTAAACCTAGCACTGCCAAACCCACCACTAAACCACATGCCTAAGTGCCACATCTACACATCTCTTAAATACCTCCAGGGATGGTGATTTAACCACTCCCCTGGGCAGCCTGTTCTAGTGCTTGACAACTCTTTCAGTGAAGAAATTTTTCCTAGCATGTATGTGTACCGGAACAATTTATTTTCTTGCAAGGCATTAGGGAAAGGTAAATGGAAAAGACTGTCCATTGCCTCTGGTACTACCTGTGCTTTTCACTACCTCTCCTGTTTTTCCATGTTTTCTCTCTCCCTCCTCCACTTACCACAAGCTTTCCCCACTCTCGCCTTTGACTTGCAAAGCTAGTGTATGAATATGTACCTATGTTTTTGAGAGGAACAGTTACAGCAGACCTTAAATTTATGATGCATCAATCTAATAACTGCCAGCCTTGGTTATGGAGATGAGTATTGCACAGAACTGGCACAACCAGATTGCGGGAGCAACCCATCCTGCACACATACAGACCCTGACTTCCCACTGGAGATTTCCCATTTGGTTTGTGACTGGCGCAGAAGGCTGACCTTTCCTTGGATACATCAAAGAGAATGTGTGGCCTCCCAGGGCTTGCACTGCTTGGGCAACTGCGCTATTTTAAGCTTTTCTCCTTTCTGCTTTGGAACAGTCACAGACAAATTTCTTGCCAGGTTGACAAGCTGGTTTAGGAATGGAGGTAGGAAACTAGACACCAATCTTGTACACCAAACTTTTAAAAAGTCTGCAGAATAATTTCACACATCTGTGGTTCTGAAATAAACAAACTGGAAAAGTTTTACCNAGAATGTGTGGCCTCCCAGGGCTTGTACTGGCTTGGGCAACTGCGCTATTTTAAGCTTTTCTCCATTCTGCTTTGGAACAGTCACAGACAAATTTCTTGCCAGGTTGACAAGCTGGTTTAGGAATGGAGGTAGGAAACTAGACACCAATCTTGTACACCAAACTTTTAAAAAGTCTGCAGAATAATTTCACACATCTGTGGTTCTGAAATAAACAAACTGGAAAAGTTTTACCTCAGTTTTATGCAGACACGTGCAGACCACTTAGGAGGGGAAAGAAACAGCTTTCCCTTACAAGCACAAGTATTTTCAATAACTTAATTGATCAATATTTGTAAATAAAAATATGTCTGATTATGCAAAGATTAAGCTGAAAGTGACGTAAATCATAATGATACAGTAAAAGGAATTATCTAAGTATCACCATTTCTGTGGTGAGAATATCTTCAGTTCAGCATGTTTTGGGGAAAGAATAGGGGATGTTTCAATAATGAAGGGCAAAAAAGGAGAAGAGAAATCTTGTCCTTCCCCATTGAGTGAATTACTTAATATTAGATAGAGTTTTGCATATGATAATACATCTAAAATAATGTATGTGAGTTTGGTCCGTAAGATCCATTTTCTGGATCTTTTCTGGAACTGATCTGGATATTTAGAAGCCCTATGTCACATTTCTTTGAGACCACAACATCTAAGAGTCTGCGTTATTTCCAAACAGGTGATATAAATGCTTTTAATATGTTTGTGCTATTACTTAATAGTTGTCAAGTCAGAATTTGCTCTTATCCAACACACATCCTCTTTTTGGCATGGGAGGGAAGCAGAAGAGAAGCTAAAAACAGTCACTGTCTCCTGTTGTTAGATGAGATGGGTTGGTGAAGACCTTTCTACTTTGGAAATGTACATAGAGCAGCAATATTTGCCAGAAGCATGTGCAACCGCCAGACTACTGACTGGGTAGGACAAAGACAGAATGATCTCTAGTTTTGCTTGTAAAATTACCTGATAGTGTTACCACTTTGCCAAATGGTAGGAGGTGGCAAGATCTTGTGCATCAGCTTTTTGATAGAGAAGAAATCATTTATACGGAGCCTGGCTGGCTCCTAGTTCTCTGCTTATTTTATATACTAATGAATTGCTTTTTGCTGGAAGTGGTCACAAGAATATTTAACAGATGCCTTATCACCATTTGTTGCTATTCTAATGCAGCTCTTCATCTTTGTCTTTCAGCCAATCCCTCTTCCCATAATGAAAGCCAGAACATCTGCACACTGTTTTAAGCAAGCAATTTTGCCTCTTATTAGGAAGTATAGAAAGTAAACGGCTGTATTCTAGGAGGATTCTTCATGACAAAGCTAGGGATATATGATTTATGCAGAAAGACTGAATCTTGATGAAAAAGTAAGAAGAGTTTGAAAAATTCTAGGTTCGGTGCTGGTGTTTTCAGTCCTGCCTGGTGATTCCTTCCAGAGCAGTGCACTGCACTCAGCGTTACAAAGCTGGTGCCAGAGCTCTGGTTTGAAAAGTGAAGCATGTAGTACAAAAGAAAAAGAAACCGGTAAATGTTGAGATAGAGCAGGTTAAGACTATGTCTTCAAAAAGTACCTGATGTTGAACCTAGTTTATAGACGGCTTTTTGTTCCCTGTAGATTTAATATTCTTGCTTTGAAGAGAAGGACAGACTAATCTCACATCATGCAAGTCCATTCATTAACTTAACAAAGTCCATCAGGAGCACAACTGGGATTTTTGTCTTGTCTTGTCCTGTAAATGACTCTCCATTTCCAAGACTGTGCTGGAGCCCCATGCCCAGTGTGGTCACGTTCCAGAGTGAGTTTATCACTCCTAAATTACAGTTTACCAGATGCAGCTTCATGTTCAAAATTACTAAACGATTCTGAATGTCTCTTCTTTATCGCGGTCACTTTGGAAAAGTGACTAATAATTTTGATGTCCTCGGTTTTGAGGGCCATGGAAGAGCTGATTTTTCAGTCTGGATAATTTTTTGTTGTTGTTTCGCAAGCGTTTCCAATTTTCCTAAAGCTGAGGAAGCAAAATCACCAAACACTTGAAATATGATACCTTTTTTGGCATGGGTGGTTGATAAACCACTCAATTTAGTCTAAAATGCATTTAAAGGAAAACTAGATTCTTAAACAGGTACATGCCCGGGTTATTAGTTTCGCCTAGATCTCTGAGTGCATCCTTTTACATGGCTATAGTCTGTATTTTTAAATGCAACTTTCTTAAGACTGCAGCTGAGGGAAATGACAAATACACCCCTCATGCTGCCCTTCCTTCACCCACAATACTGGGCAGTCGGTGACAGCAGCAGCACCTCTGGCCCTTTGCTGACTTGTGCCGGCTTAAGGAAGAGGAAATGGACTCCAATTCACAGCAAAACCCTAGCAGGTTATCGAGGAGATTAGGATGAAGAGAGCTCTATGTCCTTTGACTTGCTCTGTGAGTAACGAGTGGTGTAGGTTACACAATGGCCTGCCATCGGTTTTAATTCTTCAAAAGGAAGAAGGAAGAGAGCCATGCAAGCGCTCGCTTGTGGTTTTATGTCATGTGTATTAAAATATTATGGTAAAATGTAGTGCCAATGATGATGAGGGGCTGAGGGTTTCCTTTCAACCATGGCTGAAGGATTACAACAGGGATTACCTTCTGGATCATTAGTCTACTGCTGTGCAGGAATAAAGAAATCCAGCTGAGTGGACTACTTGGGTCATTGCTTTTTGATTTATGAATCATTCTCTGATCAGTACGTGTGAGAATACAAGTGCTTAATGTACCCTTCTTTCATAGAGAAGGGGCTTGATTCTGTAAAGATCAAATTTAATTGGGCATTGCATGTTCTGTAACCTTCAGGCACCATTTAAATGTATTTTCCCAAAGAATGGCTAATTCAAGATTTCATTTCCCTGGCCTTAGCCCAGTTTAATAGCTTTTGCACGTTTACAATATTCTGAAGGGTTCTGGAATAATATAGGAGATAATTAGGTTGCTTTTTGACGATGGAACAAACAGAACTTCACCTGGTAAAGTCAGAATGACATTTCAATGGAACTTTTTCTGGGCTATTCTTTATAAATACATTTGCAGGATCTGATTAATAAATAAATGCATGGCGAATAGACAATTTATCTCTGTAATAAGGACTAATCCATATAAATGTTCTATTTTATATTTCTAATTACATTAGCACTTAACAATTCCCTGAGAAAAATCTATCAGAAATTCTACTTCAAAGACCTGCTGTGTTTTATACTAATTTTGTGTTTGCTGAATGTAGAAACAACATGCTACATAATTACAATGCATACAGATTACTAAATTATTTTCAATTAAAACGTGAGGAAATCATTGAAGGTGAACCTCTCTTGCCCCAGCTTTACTCTGTAGCTGCAGTGGTAGACCGCAGTGGAAAACATTATGGTTTCAAGGACTTTTACACTTGCTCTCGTAAAATATAAAGCAGATTTCAGGTTGTGTCACGGTTTAAGGCTGGGTTGGCTATTAAACGGATAACAGATGCTCTCTACTAATCCATTCCCTCCCCAAAAGGAGGAGAGAAAGGGAAAAGAAAGAGAGACTTACGGGTTGGAAAAATTAAAACATTTTTAATGAAACAATAACAAAAAAGTATAATAATAATAATAATAGAAAAAATAATGGAATATATACAAATATATACAAAACCAATACTGAACTCCCCTGATGATGATCACACCAGCCTGGACACTGCAGGCCAGGCCCTCAGAAAGTCCCAGACCGGACTCAGCAGCAGACAGGAACCAGATTCAGGAACGCATGGGTTGTGATCACAGGCACAAGAAATGGACAGAGTCCTCCTTGGACGCCAGACACAGAAGAAAAGAGCTTGACCCCACAATCCCTCAGCTTTATACTATGACGTGTATGGGATGGAATACTGTTTTTGGTCAAGTTTGGGTCACCTGTCCAGCCCGCTCCGCCCCACAGGAGTGTTGCAGGTCTGACCCCTTCTCTGCCCTTTCATTTCTGGTGCGTAAGTTAGCAGACCCAAGCAACGACCTTGGTTTCTATAGGAATAAGTATAAGCAAGAACCATTCTGCATACCCGCATTGGTATGGTTACTCCAGCAATGACTGTAAACATTGAGCGTTATCAGTCCTAGAAACAGACACTGTCTGAAAACCATGCTGTTAATTTCAGAGAGTGCAGTCTCTTAGAATGGACTTAACTGAAAAGTAAAATTACTAATAAGAAAATTGATTCTGTCCTAGCTCAAACAAGGCCAGGCTGCTGTAATGTAATCTAGGCTGTTTGATTACGCTTTGTAAGAGCTGTGCATTCATAGGGAAGTTCTGGCAGGTCCAGGAACCAGTCTTCAAAACTCAGCCCACAACATACATACAGCTTAAAGAGTTTCTTTTTTAGCTAGCTCTGCACCTGTCAAAGACTTCTTTATACTGTGGATTTCCTTGAGTTCCCACTGTTATTTTAGGGATCTATGTATCACTGGACATAAACAAAGGAATTTGAAAGTAAGGTACTAGAGCATCTCTCTTATGAGGAAAAGCTGAGAGCCCTGGGTCTGTTCAGCCTGGAGAAGAGAAGACTGAGAAGGGATCTCATCAATGCTTATCAATATCTAAAGGGCGGGTGTCAAGAGGATGGGGCCAGACTCTTTTTGGTGGTGCCCAACAACAGGACAAGGGGCAATGGGCACAAGTGGGAGCACAGGCAGTTCCACCTGAACATGACGAGGAACTTTTTTACTGCAAGGGTGACAGAGCACTGGCACAGGCTGCCCAGAGAGGCTGTGGAGTCTCTTTCTCTGGAGATATTCAAAACCCGCCTGGATGCGTTCCTGTGCAACCTGCTCTGGCGGCACTTGCTTTAGCAGGGGGTTGGACCAGGTGATCTCCAGAGGGCCCTTCCAACCCCTGCCATTCTGTGATTCTGTGAAAGGGCATATCATTCTAACTTATCTGCATGAAATCACAGTACAATTGTGACACTACAAGAAAGAGATTATTTTTCACTGTGAGAGAATCTGCTGCTGAAAAAATTCGAGCAATTCAAGTCCTTAGTCATTTTAAAATAAAATTTGATACTTACTTTAAGAAATTTTTAAAGTTTAGATATTTTTTCCACTTTCTACATTATTACCCAGGACAGCTTGTCTAGCTGTCATTTTTACTTTGCTTTCTGCAGCTTAGATACAAGCTTAAACTGGAACATACTGCTAATGATTTGCACAAGGAAAAAAAATAAATCCAAATAAAGGTAAATGGAAGAATAGCTTATGCTCTGTCTGTTCTTGGTGGTGGTAGAAAGTTTTAAGCTGAACCATTCGAACACACATACAGAAATTTATTTAAATTTCTTAAAGCTGTTTGCAATGTAACTGAGGCAAATGAATGTTTTTAATCTTATTTTTCTTTTGCTAGTATTGACTGCTAGCAACCAAGAACTCCAAGAGTCTGGAGTTTGAAATATGCCTCAAATAACTTGATTCAGTTGGAGACAATTTGTTTAATTAATGAACCACTCATCTCCAGTCTAGAAAATACTTGGAGAATGTGTTGCAAGCAAAGTATTTTCCAGATGCACCATAACCTCCTATTTTGATGAAGGACCCCACACATTTATGACTTCTCTGAATTATTGTGGCTTGCAGGAGTAAACACTGCATTCACAGCCTGTCAAAGACACCGGGTACTTCTCTGATGTTGAACAAATGTGACCCCTTTTCCAGTTATACAATGGATGTACTTGCATCTTGGATAAAGGACACCGTTATTACTTATGTCAAAAACAGTTGTGTGGAGGTATATATAATTATTATCAAGATTATGATTTCACGTGTTTTCTGACACTTGATATTCCTGGTTACATTTCTTTTAGTTATGGAGACCTTCAGAAGATTTCCTTGATCCTATAGACATAAGTAGCTGTGTTTATAAGTGCATGACGTAATCAAAACACCACTTTCGTATTTCTTCATAGAGTCTTACATTAAATACACAATACATACATATTTTAAAAAAGAGTAGTTTTGTGAATGGGATTTTTCTTTTTATTTCTTTTTCTTTTAAATGCAACTTCAAAATAAAAAGATGGCTTAGATTTACTCTAATTTCCTTCCACAATTTCCTTCCTTTGTTTTTCATTCCGTCGGGGATAAACACACAGAAGGAGGAAAACTGTTTAAAAAAAAAAGGATAATGCTTGTGGGAGACAAGTTTGCGTAAATTAGCAAAGATTAAATTTAGGTGAGAAATGAGATGAATTTTCTAGCTACCATAGAGTTGAAATTCTGGAAGTATGTTCCAAACTGAATTTTAAACTAGTACAGCATAAATTTAGTATATTTATAAATTTGGTAATTTGATATGGTTTTCCCATGATGGTGAGGACTAGGTCTTGGACATCCAAGGGATCTGAGTGCTATATTCCAGTTCAATATATGAGACTCACATATCAGCAAATAGTAAAGTTTTTCATTATGCACGTCTGTTATTTGGCAATTTCTAGCTGAGTTTCATTTTGGCTGTTTTGTTGTGTAGATTTACAAATACAGAGAAACCTAGATGGTTGTCAATATTGCAGCTGCACTGGTTTTACTTTTCTAAAACCGTTGGTAAATGCAGAGATGTAGAGAAGAATCAATGTTTTGGGTCACAAAATACTTCCAGAGAAAGTGAAATCTCATACATATAAAAATATCACTCAAAACTAAGGAAGTTACATTTTTAGACAGAAAAATGGAACACATATTACCATTTTCGGTGTTGCATGATAAATGAAATACCATTGGGAAAATGTGCTTTGTTGCATGTTTATTAACTCACTCAATGAACATAACAATACATGCATGTACATTTCCACAAACACTTGCATACCTAGCTGTTCTTCTAATTCTTGGCAGGTCTTGGACTTTCCAGTGGAAATGACAATCAGATGAAAACTCTGCAACATAAAGCATAAACATGGTTAATCTAAACTTTGTTTTCTGCTTCCCTCAGGTTCACTATATCATTGAATTGGGTCACTATATCATTGAAGTTAATCTTTCATTACTCTTTAGAAAATTCCTTATAAAGAAATGCATACCTGCCGATTTTTTTGCCTTGAAGTTTCATGAGGAGGAATGCAACAATCAAGGTCTGGATTCTCTGTAGACTTCATAAGTCCTTGCACGGTCACAGTTAGTTGTGGATAAACAAAGAGTATATGACTGGCTCTATAGGTCTACAAAAACTGAAGGTGTATCCTGATCACATATGGTATTGTTCTTGTGAACCCAAAAAAACCCTGACAGTTAGGAAATGGGGATAGATACGAAGACAGAATAGACCACCGATTTTATAGGTAAGCCAAAGAAAGGCCCATATAAGGAGAAAAATTGAACCAGATCCCATTCAAGACTGTGTGTCAGGTTCCAAATGTGCCGTTTTAACATGCCGAGAGTCTTCTGTGGAGTGCTATTCATGAATCATTTGTAATATGATGTATTGAATTAGTGTATTAAAGAAAATGGGTACCAGTTTTAGATACACATTCTGTTTCTAATTGTATTCCCATTTAGATATCGTAAGTCCATTGCAATCACACAATATATAAATAATATACTGTGCCAAGTAACACCTTTAAACTTGGAACTTATGTCATAATATGACACGGTACAGGAAAAATAATATCTAAATAGTATTTAATCACAGCAGCCAGGGTGTTAGGTTAATTAAAGTCCATTTTGTAGAGCTCTTAGAGAGTTTCAATACATTTAATAGGAAAGAAAAGAATTATCAGGGCAGTCAGTCATCTCAAATTGTTTCTCATTTACAGTAGTTTAGGATTTAGGACATGTTAATTAGTTTAGAATGAAAATTCCTGCCTAAGAGCTAGTTGTTACACACAGCCTCTGGCTGTACTGAACTTCACAATAAGTCCCTACCACAAGATGAGAAATTATTCTGTATCTAATATGGCCTCTTGACCTAGAGAAAGATCCCGACCACGTGTTTCTGGGATGATTCACATGCATAATTCAGAGATGATTAGTTGTACTGGTTTCCATACTCCTCAAGGAACAGGAAAGAAATAGAGAAATAAAGAGAGGAAGCATAGTTAATGAGCAATGAGGACTGTTAAAAAGCTGGGTCTGATTGCAGCAAGCACCTGGGAAATCTATTAAGATCACAATTAACTCATTATTACATCCAATCTGGAAGAGTTCAACTTGCTATAATAGCACTCCTGGACAAGGCATGATTTTACAGATGGTTTTAGTACTTTAAATGTCAAGTTAAGATCCCAAACTAAAGAAAAAAAAATGCCAAATGCTATTTCCTCAGGTGTTTCTCTCAAAGTCAATTCCTACTGAATCCGAATCATTTCAAAGCCCTCCAGTATCTGCTGGCATAAAAATGCCACTCAACCACACACACAGATGCCTCCTTTCCTAGTTGGCAGGGATTTTCTTAGCAGGCGGGCTGAGGATAAATATCACCATGACATTCCCTTAGGAACATTGCACTAGCACACACTATGAGACTTTAATGGAGATTGACTTGGATCACAAGGGCTGCTTGCCTCCTTTGAGACCATAAAGTACAAGAGTCGTACTCTTTCAATGCACAGGAGAAATTACTATAACTCTGCATATATATCTACTCCATGATAATTCTTTGCAGAAACAGCTTTTGTTAGATAAACTCATCAAATAAAATTCCAGTGCAAGAAAATTTTTGTTAAAGTTTATCTGGAATGTGGAAAATGAAAAAAAAAAAGGAAAACAAACCCAAATGGATCAGCATGTGATAGATCCAGCTTTTGCATTTTACAACCTGGTCTCTATTTCTTACATTTAAGATTGTGTTCAGAAAAAAGTTGACTTTCATTTTCTGAAACTTCTATTTAAGCCTTTAGCTCTGTCTGAGACCTCCCCATTAGTCTCAAAGTGTGGGTCAATGATTTTTGCATAGTACAAAGACAGATTAAGGAACAAGTTTCAGTTCTATAGAGAATATACCTGCTTTTGCTTCGCTCAGCCTAGGAAGAAGGAAAATTAACAAAGCAAAGATACATTCATTTTCTGTTACAGCATATAGCACAACATTTGAAAGAGTTTTATAATATTCTTAAGGAAAATCTTTGTTTAAAAGGTTAAAACATTCGTGATACTAAATGCATTGATGATATTTTCCTGTGATAATTGAATCCATCAATGATTCTTGCTAACTATATTCATTTATTCATATTTCACAGGTATTTTGTGTTATACAAATGTGTTCTTACCTGCACCGGCATACTGGAAAAGAAAAGGCAGAAAAAGTTTCAATCAACAGAAAAAAATCCAAGCCTTCCACTTGACATCCGGCTCAGTGTTGGAAAGGAAATAAACATGTACTATAGAAATTTGGCTAAATAAAGCCACAACTACAGCTGTTATAAAAACTCTGTGGAAATGATGTCTTCGAAAACCGTCAAATGTCTGTGGCCAGAATCCAGGAATTTTGTGTGTGCTTACATGGTCTCAAAAATTTCTTAGCTATTTCTCATTCATAATTGCAGAAAAAATTGAGTCTGAATGCTTTTCTGTTTAAAGCGTAACAGTTGATCTATTAAAAGGTATTGTTTCTCCCTACAAACCTGGCTTCTCTTATTTCCTCAGTCTGTTCCAGTTGCAACAGCTCTGCTACCAAGATTCTGCAGATGAGTTAATCAATGTGGCATAAGAAGTCAAGATTTAAAATAAAATATTTTGTAAGATGCCTCTGGGCCAAACCTGAGGTAATTACTTAGTTGAACTTCCGTAAAGTAGGACCTGGAACTTAGAGAATGAAATCTAGACTTTTATGATCTGGACAACTGGACAGCTATGGAAAATATACAGATAAACATTTACCTTTCAGGTATCATATAGCTGCAGTTGAAAATATATTTTATTATAGTAACTTCACTTAATCATGTTCCTAGAAAGCATATAACAGTTCTGAATACTGTTCTACTATCTGAATACATTTTTAGCTCAGCAGCTGCTACAAATGCAGGTTGTTGATGTGCAGTGTTAATTGGTAAATACTGGTGAAGAATAGAGAGGAAAAAATAAGCTTGCATGAGCTGCCTAATAACACTCCATTTGCTTCTTGATGTGAAGGGGATTAAATAAGCAATTGCAGTCATGAGGGTGTCAGATAACTTAGAGAGAAATCATGACTTTTACCATTTGCAGTCTATCAAAGCCAACTGTTTCTGATTGTGTCTGATTAGTTTTCTTTCCAACTGTTGCCTTGCCACAGGAGGCTTTCTAGCACTCATTCCATCTTTTTCTTTTCTTATCTCAAAACACTATTGCAATCAAAACTTTGTACTCAGTTTTACCCTAGTTTAACACCAAGGATTTCACAGGAATTATACTTATGTGAAACTACAGTTGTGCACTGGTAAGCTAAGCACACCGTAGGCAAACTTTGAATTTATTCTGTGTGCACTTCATGACCAGCAGTAATGGGTTAGACCCTTGGCATATCTTCCACAACTTCAGGATTTTTGATCTAATCCATCTCTTATAAATCTTGAATTAAGTTTTCATTAATCTTTAAAAATTACAAGTGTCAAGGGGTTGATGGAAAATTTCAGCTGCTTTTCCTAGCAGTCTTATCCTGTATGTTGTTTTTTTCCAGGGCAAGGCAAAAAATTGCAGTGAAAAGAGTCCAATTTTAAAAGACAAAACGCTAATGTGTATACTTGAAACAATGATCATGGGTATATCTTTCTAGTATCACAAGTATAAAATGGAGTTGTAGACATATAATGGGACTCAGCTTTTTAATGTATAGTCAGCTGGGGAAGGAACCATGACACTTTGTACCTCTCCAGACTCTGTCTCATAGTTTGGAATAAGTATATATAAAATGTTGCAAAACCCATGATTACATTATTCATAACTAATTGCTTTTATACATTCAGCATGCTGCTGATGTTTACAGTGAGTGGAAGGTATATTAAAAAGTCAAAAAGCAAATAGGAGCAGCACTATTGATAGCTGAACTCTGATATTTTATTTGATATGGGAAATCTGTGTCAGTTTCAATTGGGAAAAAAGAATACATTTTAATACATTAAAACATCTTTTCTCTCAGTTTCATAAGAACTGAGATAAAGTTAAGTGTATAAATTCCTTGTAGAATTTATATTGGATGTACATTTTTTAGTATAAGTTTTGGACAGGTGGAGATTTTGTGTTTTAATGTAAAGATATGTACTACTTTAGTATAAAAATAATCTTCCATTTATAGAATCATAGAATTATAGAATGGTTTGCGTTGGAAGGGACCTTTAAAGACAATCTAGTTCAACCCACCTGTCTATTTATTCCCAGAATAAAAGTTTTCATAAGGTCATTCTTTTGCTTATTTATAAAATTAAGAATGGTTTGAAAATGGTTGGTGCCTATACCACAGAGGAACCCTGAGCAAGTGTTACTGTACTATCTTACATAAATTGTAAGATATGGAAAAATACTTCGCTCTGAGTCATGGTCAGTTGTAACAAAAACCCAAAATAGCCTGTTGTAATCATATTTCACATCATTAGACCTCCATTTTGTAACTGTACATCCTCCAGTATCCTCTTTCTTGAGTTGTGCTTGCACAGAAAAGCTAGAGGAACTATTTGCATGGAAACAAAATTTCCCTCTAAGCAAGTGTTTCCTGCTAGTCATTAATGGTATGGAAGTGAATCTTATTAAATTTTACGCAAGAGGTATTGTTAGTTCCAGTCACCAGAAAACAACATAAGAAGCTATCACCTCAAAGCATGAGAGATTTTTCTTGAAAGAAATCTGTTTATCAGAATGGTGGCTGAGCACATCATATATATAGGCATATAAACAAGGAAACGGATTATGATGTATAATGTATCTTAATCACAAACCAGTGAGCCTTATTTCATGGAAGACAAAACTGTAATTTGATTCTTTCAAAAGAGAAGAAATCTCAATCAAACACTATTGTTTGTGGTGACTGGTGACACTTACTACAAAAGATTAGTGAGCTTGATGTAAACTGGTTCTTAGACTGATCACACGTTGCAAGGAGACATGCTCACTGCTGAGGCACGGGCAGTCACGAGGATAAGGCCTCTTTTATGAACCCTGCCAGGGCTGAGTGTTTATGAGTGTTCTATCCATGGTAGTACAGGATCTCAACAACTTGTGATCCTGGTGAGTGTGTTTGGCGGGATGCGTTTTTATAATTTTTTATCTATATTCACATATGATTTTGACAAATAGAGAAGAGTGGTACCATGACAAAATCAAGACACAAAGGCAGTCTGTGTTAGCTATACAATAAATCCGTATTTCCTGGGTGTTTCTCATATACTTTTGTGATAGATACTCTTCACCATTAACTGTATAACCTACAATAATAATAGATCATAATATGAATAATAATAATTGAGTTGACTTTCTAACATATAGCTACATAAGCTAATAACAATGATAAATAATAGTACTGAGTAATTATCGATAAAAATAGAATTCTATTAAAAAAACTTGACATCTGTTTCAGCAGAGGCCAAAGTATAGCTCATAACTCATCTGCAGCTCCTGAACAATGACAGTCTGCGTCCTGGACTCTGGTTTATCATGGGGAAGAAGCTGTGGTCAGGGAGCTGCAGAGTAACCAGGTCTCTCACTGGCGGAGGATGGAGAAGGGCAGCAGATGCAGACGTTCACCTGGAGCTGGGGAGACGTGGATGATGTTGCTGTCCCCACAGGTGTGTTGGAGGTACTTCTTTTGCATCTCTCTGAGGTCAGTGTTACAAGCCTGGTGACTCTCAAGTGGCTTGAAATGTCAGGATAGCTGGTCATCATACTTCATTTCCTCAGCAAAGCACTCCTTTTCCTGAAGAACACTGTTACTTGCTGTGTTACCACGGCACATAAAATGCCAGTCAGATTTTTTTATGCCAGAGGTTTAACATTTACTTTGAGTGTCATATGCTGAATGACTGATACTAGTAATTAAAAACAAACAAAGAAATTATCAATAGACATTGAAAGTCTGATGCAAGATGATGCCCTTGCTGAAAACAAGCTAAAATAAATGTCGGCTTACATCTTCCATCAAAACAGGAAAAAACAAATAAGGAACTAGATACAGTGAGAGTAAAATATTTTGAGTTTAAAATGGTCTACAGTAAGAATCATTATATAAATATATAATGTATATTAATTATGTATTACATATAATTATGTATACAATATAGGAAGCAAAAGTAAAATGAGTAAATATTACTTTAAATATTATATAAGCATTCAAAAGACTAATCATAAGGAAGTTAACAATGGATGAAAGTGGAACAATGCTGACAAATACTGAGCTCACTGTACTAATTCTCTAGTTTTTAAATTTAAGTCTAAGTCCCCAAAACTCATTGATATCCGGGTCAGAAAACATGCTTAAGACAGTAGTTATTAAAAAAAAAAAAAAAGAGAGAAAAAAGAGGAAAAGCTATTTCTGCTCTTGCCAGGCCATGAAGAAACCTAAAGGCCTAAAGACACCTAAGGTAATTCAAATTTTTATGTTTCCTCAGGCGTCTTAAGGAAGAGTCCAGAAGGCCCTCAAGTCGCAACAGATTTGATACTCACATCTCATCAGTATCCGCAGAGCAGATATACTGCTGCCTATCGCACCTGAATGTGTTGAGCTGGGGTCGTTCTCTGAACTCGTCTACACATCAGCATCCCAATTTTCTTCCTACATCTCCAAAAAGTGCTGGAATTCCCCCTAAGCCAACCTGGAGGTGTGAGTACTTAGGGATCTTCAGCTACTGCCGGAGTGGATACAAACTCCGTTTTGTAGCAAATTGTGCTAACTAGAGGGTTGTATGTGTTCAGGGAAACGGAACATTCTTGAGCCTTCCTGCTGAAAATGCTTTGTTAGAAATGGGATAATAAAAACTTCATGATGCCAGAGAAACATCAAAAGTTAATGAAGGTGGGAGAAACACAGATTTTGGGAACAGCTACAAAGACTTTATATTTATTTCATGTGTTTTGAATTAAAATACAGATGGATACATTTTTGTAAGAAGGGAAATTGTATGGGCATCTATATTCTGGAATATAAGTGAACAAAAATAAATCCTGATAGCATTCAGAAAAGTGCTGTAGCCCTTGAGATAACCCCCTGAGTAAGGATGCCCTGGATTAGGAAGTGTCTGGGTCAGCACACACAGGTTTTGCAGATGCTCTCTTGAGAGCCCTGCTGTATGTGGGGAGCACCGGTGCTCACTGCCAGCAATTTTTGGACAGCCGTTTCCATGTAAAGGTGCTGGAAGCCTTGTTTTTCAACCAAAGAGTGACAGTGGAGGCAGAAGTCTTTCAGTACCCATCCACCAGCGTGCCTCCCACAGGAAGGCTTTATTTAAAGCATGACGTTAGTTTTCTTTCTGTGACTGCCCATAGCTCTAGCACTTCTGCTGAAAGACTATTAGGAGTGAGAATTTAACACAAGAGTGACAGCTGCTCCTCTGAAGTCTGAAGGCCAAGACCATGGCAATCAAAACCTCTTCAGCACTCCATTGTGTGGCCACTGGGTAATAATGACTTTTGGCCAATCTGGATGTGAGTCGGTCTCAAACTGCAAATCTGAGGGAAACTGCACAATTAGTTACATTTTAAATCTGGAAGCAGTGAAAACTATACTGAGCACTCTTTCCTGAGAAAGTAGTAAGAAGGCCTTAATTGATGTGAGGTTTTGTGAGAAGCATGAAATTCAATTTTCATAAGATTTGCCTGTGTGGGAGTTGGACTTTTTTTTTGGTCATCACCTCAGTGATGAATAATATGTTACTTATTAAAAAGAAAATCTCTGACGACTGTTGAGATCTCTGAAAGGAACAGACACTTTTTATCAGGATTGGTTTAGACATGATACATAAAAATAGAGTAGAAAAAATTCTTCAGTCAAAAACTCTCTTCCTCTAGGCAGGAACAGATATAAAACCATATCTGACATGTAAGCTGCTAACAGAAGACATAAAATTCTATACACTATTAATCTTGTTATTATTAACCTTTTGGATATTCATTGTTTCTCCAATCTAATCATATTTCATATTGGTGTTACAGTGCATAGGTAAGGAGCTCAGAACACTTTAAAGATATTAATTAAAGCTCATCCACAACACTCCCGGGAAGCAGAGCTAGAATCATTAAAATCTTCTGACAGAGGAGGACAAACTAAGCAGTAGAGAATGTAAGTGACATATCTACCGTCCCACAAAGCCAGAAATTAAATCCAATATCCTCGGTTGTCAATTCGTTGTTATACTTACTGGGAACCAACTTTTTACATCTAAAACATGTTAAAAAATCAAAAATGTCCAGTGAAAAATCGACCCCCCCTTACTGATTAAACTAGAGTTACAAGAACAGGTCCTGCAGAGCAGCATGATTTCAAATTCAAGGCACCATCCACTTATTAAAATACTGAATTTAGCAACTGATCCCAAAGGGTAGTTCACTTAACGCTCATGCACTCAGTATATGTTAAAGGAACATGGACTGCTTTCCATGTCTAAAGAGGACTTGCAACTGCTACAGAAAACCCCTGACATGGATAAACTCTGAGTGGAAAGGATTGTACAGTTATCTAATCAAAGCTCAATGAATTAAAATGTGAAGTATATGTGATATTCACAACGAAAAACGAAATTCCTCAACACTAAGCTTTGGATATTTCAATTTCCTTGAAAAACTATAAATTCTTATTTGTGCTTTCTGTACAAAACTATCCTTTTTAATAGACTAGGTTCAAATGCCTGCAGTCAGAAGCAATCAAGAGTCTACCAGGAATGTCTTTTAAAAACTAAACCCAGGTTTGCAACATTTCAGAATGTTATTCCAAATAAAATCATTGCTTTGATTTAACTGTTGCATTTTAAATGAGAATTTTTTTCCAGCAAACCACACACAAAGAGCTACACAGCATTTCAGACTTTTAAAACTCATATTTAAAATGTTTTTTCATAATTTCAAAAATCATAGTTTTATAATGATTTTCAAAAAGACTTATTTTTTCAATTTTAAATATTTTTGATATTTTTTCTCAAACAGGACAATGTTTCAAAAGTAATTTTTTTCTCAATGAGGAGTTTTTACTAGCACTGCTGAAGACATGAGAGCAGTCTGAATTCTGTCAGTTCCAATTGGCACTGTCCTTACAAGCATAAGAAAGTCTGAAGCTGTTTGTAACAGAGATGTTGAAGTTTTCCTTGGCTTTTTTATTTCCCTTTGCCACTTTCACTAGAAACTGCTTTTTGGTGTAATAGTTTTGCAGAAAAGGGACCTCCTGTGCATATTTTTCACCTTGTTGTCTGGTGAAATTATATTTAAAACTGTTAAAGGAGTAACCATATGTTAGCTCTGCCTTGCAATAGCGATACTATCCCTCATTTGAAAGCTAGAAACTACGATCTTGCCAAATCAAGCCAATCTCCTAATGATACCAATGATGAGATGGACACTTATTCATTCCTCTCTTGATTTTTGTCAGTGGAAAGTTATTCATGCTTCTCTCAAGCCACTTAAACACCAGAGGGCCTGATCCTGCTCATACTTAAGTAAAAACGTTCCCACAAATTTAATTGGAAATGGAGAGTAGACCATGGTCAAAAGCACTGTCGTGTGCAGACATCACAGCAGCACATAGCTGGCAAGATGATTAGCAAGCACATCTGTTCTGAACCATTAAAATGATATAAAGAAATTGCCTTTAAACCACCTGCAGGACAGTGATTTCATACAATAATTACAGAGTCATTAAGAAAAGTTAATGTAGAAAAACCTACTGTGGGAAATGTAATATTTTTCTGTGTTTTCTAGATACTCTAAAGATGTGAGCAGATAACAGTCTGAAAACTATTGTGTTGGATAATTATGCCTTGTCTCCAGAGCATATTGGCTCACATATTTCTTATGTCACAGGTTAGACTACTTTATAAGCCGTAATGAGAGCTTCCCTGTTGGACATGTAAATATGGTAAAAAAAATGTACGGGCCAGAAGCATTTGGGACCCTTGTTAAGAAGGTAAGATATTCTCAAATTCTGAAAGTCTTGTAGGCCTCTGATCGACAGGTTTTAAAATCCTTTTATTCACAGTAGCAACAATATCAGGCTGGGTATAAGCAACATGGACATAAAGACAGATGTATTACAATTGAGGAGGGGACATAATTATTCATAGTAGAACTAAAGCAAGAATAGATGGAAAAAAGCAATGGAGGGCAAAAGAGGAATTAAATTGTTTTAGATTAAAATAAGAATTATACATCGGATTACATAACAGGGAACAGTGTGATTCAATACTGGAATATTTGTTTATAATTCTTTATTTTATAGATAACATTTATGTGAAGGAAATATGAGGAAGAGAAAGAAGAACTGCTACTTACAGATGTGTTCAGCTACTGTGAGGCATAGAAAGTTCCGGATGACACACAAACTGGAGGAGGTATATGGAAAGCACTAGTTGTTGACTTTGGTAAGACTTTGACACTGTGTCCCAAACTGTGGAAATACAAGTTTGGACAAAACATTGGGAGCAGGAAAGTTCCATGCACATGGGGAAAATAGATCTAGTGTAACACTGTCAGTATGCCACTGTTAATTGGAGAGCTACATTGAGTAGGGTATTTTCCTTAATGACTGAAAGGACAAAATAGAAAATCTTCTTACTAATTGCAAATAGGATTAGAGGTGAAGGGGCTGCAAGCACCTTGAAAGAAAAAAACAGAATTAAAAGTAAGTTTGACAGATTGGAGGAAAGGTTTGAAATTAAGAGCATGTAATTTAAGAGGAACAAGTACAAACACTACATTAACAGTCAGCTCCAGTAACTTCATGGGGGTCAACGGATTAATCGGCTATTATACAGAAAAAACTGGATATTATAATGGCTTAATTTTAAAAACACATGATATTGAGATGTAGAAGAAGGAGTAATATATATATGTGAAAATATGCAATATGAAAAATACATGAATAAGTCTTTTCAATCTAACAAAATAAACGTGGATTATTTTTTCTGTACTTCAGGAAAGATACATCAGCATAGTAATCTCCACAAAACAAAATCCAGAGCGAAAAGAATGGTCAGAGATATTGAAAATGTAAGTGACACAGAAAAACAGGAATACCTATTATGGAGAAAATTGAAGGGTGATATTTTAGCCATTTACAAAATACAACCCGTAAGATATAAATGCAGATTTTGAAAAAGTAAAATGTTACTGCAAAAAATTGCTCTCCACAATGACAGATGAGGGTACGAGGGTGCTTCAGTAGCAGCAAAGGATCCTTGGTTCGGATATTAGGGAGACAATCTGTTAGGATAGTTGAGCATCAGCAGCTGTTGCCCACGGAAGCTGTGGAATCCCCATCACCTGAACTTTTAAAGCATTGGTTAGTCAAATATTGGTCAGGAATATTATTGATGTAATCAGCTATTTCCTTCAGTCAGAATCATAACTGATGTCTCAGGATCCTTCCCCTACCATCCAACAGTCTAGTAACTGCCTGGACTTTTGGAAGGAAGTCATTTGTCCAATCCATATTAACAAAGCCAAAAATTGAGACATAAAGGAGGGAAAATTGTTGGAGCATTATAAGACAGAAATAACCACATCTTTGTCCCATGGGCCAATTGTCATGGATGGTGTAGAAAGAGCTGAACATGTTTGCAGATATGGAGGAGGGTGAAAGGACTTCTTGATTTACGCTGCCTGTACCAGATCTATCACAGTATTTTGTGGAAGGGCACACCAT
Organism: Steatornis caripensis; assembly: GCA_013398225.1. NCBI lineage: Eukaryota > Metazoa > Chordata > Aves > Caprimulgiformes > Steatornithidae > Steatornis > Steatornis caripensis. The sequence goes on from VZSC01008753.1 coordinate 206,619, forward strand.
TGCCGTGGTGACAGGTTCATTAAAAAAAGTAAAACATGGAAGCCATTCATAGTAGGTGAGCTACTAGAGTGGGCATAGAAACAAAAATGGAAAAAGACTAAAACTGACTGCAACAGGGAGACAGTTCATAGCACGTGGTGTGAAACTGGGACCAGTACCCATTGCAGATAGACCATCACAGAAACTGCCATTGATGTTTGCCACCCTATGTGAAGTGACTTAGAGGGTTTCAGTTCAACTCTCAGAGTTCATATTGCCCAATTGCTACTTACACTGGCACAGAAAATCTCTTCAGAAGACACTACAGCACTTGCGGTAGCAATATCTCTGGGATACCTAACAAAGATACTTCTGTCAAAGGACATAAGAGAGGGTAGAATGAGAATTAGCTTCTCAGAGGTAACATTCAGGTGAGACACCTTCTCAAGGCCATATAGAGCACCTTTCTAGTGCTGTTAATATCAGTAACCAAAGCCTGCACTAACTTGAGAGGGACACAATTTTGCCATAGCTGCTGAAGAGGAAGGAGAACTGGCCTGGAAGGAGGAGTGAAAGGAGGACTGGAAATCGGCAGTACTGGTCTGGAAAGCAGAGTGCCAGATAAACAGAAGAGCTTCAATGTCCTGGTTTGGGCTGGGACAGAACCGATTTTCTTTTAGTAATTTTACCTTTTAGCTAAGTCTTTTCTGAGGAGCTGCACTCTCTGAAATGGACAGCATGTTTTCCAGACAGTAGCTGCTTCTAGCAGTGGTAAGGCTCGGTGTTTATAGTTAGTGCTGGAACATCAGAAGCAATGGTATGCAGAAAGGCTCTTGCTTATAGTTATCCCTATGGAGACCAAGGTCGATGCTTGCTTCTGCTGACTTTCTTGTGCCCCAGAACTGAAAGAGCAGAGAAGTGGTCACACCTGCGACCCTGCGGTGGGGAGGAGCGGGTCGGACAGGTGACCCAAACCTGGCCAAAGGGAGTATTCCATCCCATATGCGTCATACTCGGTATAAAGCTGAGCTCTTCTTCTTCAATATAAAGCTGAGCTCTTCTTCTATGGCTGGCGTCCGAAGAGGACTCTGTCTGATTCTTCTGCCTTCTATCCTGATCCATGCATTCCTGAATCCAGCTCCTGCCTGCTGCTGAGTACAGTCTGGGACTTTCCTGGGGCGTGCCCCGCAGCGTCCGGGTAACGTAATCGTCATCAGGGTAGGGGGGAGCTCAATATTGGTTTTGTATATATTTGTATGTATATTTCGATATTGTTTTTCCTATTACTATTATACATTATTATTGCAGTTAGATTAAAGCTGTTTAACTTTTCCAACACATTAGTCTCTTTCCCTTTCCCCTTTCCCCCCACTTTGGGGAGGGAGGGGGTTAACAAAGAGCATCTGTCACCCATTTAATAGCCAGCCCAGCTCTAAACAGTGACAGATTTATCGGTGCCCAACGTGGGGCTGGCTTGAACCAGGGCTCTGACAGGTTGCCTGAATTTTTCGAATTCCAGCACTGGCAGGAGGAGACCCATATAAATCAACTGAGAGTTTCAGAGTCTTGAGGGGTTGGAAATTAAAACAGACAGCTTGCATCATGTCATTGCTGAGTGCAATTTTATTTTGTGTCATTTTAAAGCTTGGTTTAGAGTTAAGTGCCTCCATGCTGCCTTACCTGCCGTATGCTTTGTGGTATTGTTTACTTGTTATTAGTGTTTATTTATGGATTGTCGGTCTCGGACGCTGGATGAAATGCATGCTTTTGCTCTGGTGTTTGATACTGATTTATGCTGTGATGAGATGGGCAGTGACTTTACTGGGGTCCTTTGGGTGTTATCTAGCAGAATTTGTTACTAATTACACCTTTGATTTTACTATGGGTAATTATACTTCTCCTTTTCGTGACATGCTGACTCCACCAGAGTTTGGGAATGTCGGATGTGGTTATGATTATCAAAATAGCATGTTTTTATTATGGTTAATATCAATTTTCCTGAATGTGTTTCAGGCAGGGTGTCACATTAAATACTGGTGTACATGTAGGTGTGATACAACCACCTCAACTCCTACAGCACGCACTACTTCGGCATGCACTGCAGCCATTGCACCCCCCACAGCAAGCGCTGCCACCGCCCGTATTCCAAAGAAGAGCACTGCTGCTACTCATGCTCCAAAAACAAGCACCTCTGCTGCCAACGCTCCCAAAAAAACCACTGCCACTGCTCCATCCTGCTCAAAAGACACTGCGGCCACTCCACCAGCTGCCGCTGATGCTCAATTTAAAAGTGGATGCCCTGCCGCTATTCAACTCCTGCCGGTATCGGTTGCCCCAGTACAGAAGAGGAAAAAGACACGTACACCAATGCATTTAGAAAAGGATGAAGTGCCTCAGCTTTTTCCTGATCCTAAAAGGAATGAGGAAGAGGAGCAGGAAGGGGAAGATGGAACAATAACCACCATCTCCTAATCTCTATCCTTGCATGAGCTGCGAGACAAAAGAAAAGATTTTGGCCATCAGGAAGGTGAGCCCATTACCGCTTGGCTGCTCAGATGCTGGGCAATGGGGCTAGTAGCTATGATTTAGAAGGTAAAGAAGCCAGGCAGCTGGGATCCCTTGCTAGAGAAAGAGGTATAGATAAGGCTATTGGAAAAGGGGCAGTAGCCTGCAACCTTTAGAGGAGGCTCTTGTCAGGTGTGAGAGAGAGGTATCCCTTCAAGGACCATACTGAATGTAAGCCAGGCAAGTGGGCTAACATAGAGAAAGGTATCCAGTACCTGAGGGAGTCAGCTGTGTGGGAGTTGATTTATTATGACCCAAAGGACGCACAGCTACCTACTGATCCAGATGAAGTACCGTGCTCACCACCCATGTGGCGAAAGGTTCTGCAGAACACACCATCATCGTATGTCAATTCACTGGCAATATTAGATGTAGGTGGAGAGATTAGGGCACCAGCCATGGGCGAAGTAGGTACCTGAGTCCAGGAATAGAGAGTTACTGTCTCTTCCTCCACGCAGGCTTATATCTCTGCTGTGGAGAAAATATCCCAACAGCTCAATCGAGTCAAGGAGAAGCTCCATTCCTGAAATGTAGGGACCAACATCTCAGCCATCAAGAAAAGGCATCTTCCTAGAAAAACAGCACGAGGGAAACAGAACACACCACGAAGTGTCCTGTGGTACCTTCTGCGTTATTTTGGAGAAGACATGAGGAGATGGGATGGAAAGCCTCCTGATGCCCTACAGGCATGAGTACATGAGTTGCAAGGTAGAACAAACATGAGAGAGAGATTTCTTCCAGGAGGATGGCTGCTCCAGTTTCCAGTGACCGGTTCTACAGTCAAAGTATGTGGGCTTCAGATCCATATGCCACAAATCTAAGTAGGGGCAATGATCAAGTACCCCACGCAAGCACGAACCCACTCCTTGATGGGTACTATGTGCAAAATTAGAGGGGCCCTGCCTCCAGCCAGGTGGAGGAGAGGGACGACAGAATTTATTGGACTGTGTGGATTCGATGGCCTAACATGTTAGAACCACAAAGGTATAAAGCTTTGGTAGACGCTGGTGCACAGCCNTTGCATGAGCTGCGAGACAAAAGAAAAGATTTTGGCCATCAGGAAGGTGAGCCCATTACCGCTTGGCTGCTCAGATGCTGGGCAATGGGGCTAGTAGCTATGATTTAGAAGGTAAAGAAGCCAGGCAGCTGGGATCCCTTGCTAGAGAAAGAGGTATAGATAAGGCTATTGGAAAAGGGGCAGTAGCCTGCAACCTTTAGAGGAGGCTCTTGTCAGGTGTGAGAGAGAGGTATCCCTTCAAGGACCATACTGAATGTAAGCCAGGCAAGTGGGCTAACATAGAGAAAGGTATCCAGTACCTGAGGGAGTCAGCTGTGTGGGAGTTGATTTATTATGACCCAAAGGACGCACAGCTACCTACTGATCCAGATGAAGTACCGTGCTCACCACCCATGTGGCGAAAGGTTCTGCAGAACACACCATCATCGTATGTCAATTCACTGGCAATATTAGATGTAGGTGGAGAGATTAGGGCACCAGCCATGGGCGAAGTAGGTACCTGAGTCCAGGAATAGAGAGTTACTGTCTCTTCCTCCACGCAGGCTTATATCTCTGCTGTGGAGAAAATATCCCAACAGCTCAATCGAGTCAAGGAGAAGCTCCATTCCTGAAATGTAGGGACCAACATCTCAGCCATCAAGAAAAGGCATCTTCCTAGAAAAACAGCACGAGGGAAACAGAACACACCACGAAGTGTCCTGTGGTACCTTCTGCGTTATTTTGGAGAAGACATGAGGAGATGGGATGGAAAGCCTCCTGATGCCCTACAGGCATGAGTACATGAGTTGCAAGGTAGAACAAACATGAGAGAGAGATTTCTTCCAGGAGGATGGCTGCTCCAGTTTCCAGTGACCGGTTCTACAGTCAAAGTATGTGGGCTTCAGATCCATATGCCACAAATCTAAGTAGGGGCAATGATCAAGTACCCCACGCAAGCACGAACCCACTCCTTGATGGGTACTATGTGCAAAATTAGAGGGGCCCTGCCTCCAGCCAGGTGGAGGAGAGGGACGACAGAATTTATTGGACTGTGTGGATTCGATGGCCTAACATGTTAGAACCACAAAGGTATAAAGCTTTGGTAGACGCTGGTGCACAGCCCTACCATCTGCCATGGACTGACCCAGACTGCACTGGAGAAGGGTGGAGCTCCTGAACACCTGCAGTACATGTATGACATCATTGTATGGGGTAATACTACAGAAGAAGTTTTTGAGAAAAGTAAGAAAATAATCCAAATTCTTTTGAGAGCCAGTTTTGCTATAAAGAGAGGCAAGGTCAAGGGACCTGCACCAGAGATCCACTTCCTAGGAATTAAACGGCAGGATGGGCATCGCCAGATCCCTATGGAGATGATCAATAAAACAACAGCTATGTCCCCACCAAAAAAGAAACACAAGCCTTCCTAGGCATTGTGGGTTTATGGAGAATGCATATTCCAAATTATAGCAAAAAAATCTATAACTTAAACTTTTTTTTTAAAAATGGTAATTTTAAAAATTTTAAAAATGTCAGCAAAAGGTAAAGCTGTAAATGCAATAAAATAATAAAAGGAAATAGGTACTTCAGTAGCAAAAATCTGGTCTTATGTCATTTAAATACACAAGCAAAAAGCCAATCAAGCATTCTGTGAAGCCACTGAGGGATATACAGAAAGTGGGAAGATAGTTAATGACGTTAGTATTGCTCTGAGCCTGAATAAATTCTCTGCTTTCGTCTTCATGAAATAAGCCAAAGGTCAGATTCTGAGGATTGGGATATTTTCCCAAGTGGGAGGGAAGGAAATGGAAGCGTTGAAAGGCTTTATGAGTACATCAAAGCAGAAAGGCAATTAGAGCTGATAAAAGTTCACATAGAACCAGATATAGATAAATTGCATCCCAGATTTTTTTTTTAACCTAGCAAGATATAGAAAGATGTAGACATTTCCAGATCCTCAGAACTGAGAAAGCATAATGAATTTAGGATTCAAGAGCACAGAGAACCAAATTGAGTCAGCAATGATATTGATGTTTATTTGTTTGATGGTTTATTTGTTTATTTATTTAATGTCTCCTTGGGACATAAAGGAAAGCCTCTGTTATGAGGCTGTGAGCTGAGTTATACATTGATGAAGGAATGAAATAACAGTAAGCATTGATCTGAAATAATCACTGTGGTGTTTTCCAAAGTAATTTGCACTTTACAGTCTCAGGCATTTGCTACTATTAAAGTTGACTTGCTATTATCTTGTACTCTGATGAAATGTATCATCTGAGTTATTTGCTGTAGAATTTTGATAAACGATAATTCACTGATATTCTATTATGATGATTTCAAATGTAGTTTTTAAACATCTTTTTAGCTCTCTCGAATGAATTAGTTAAATAACACTTGCTGTCTTCTTCAGTCTGTTCTAGCTTTGCTCATTTGGCCCATCCTATGGAGAATATTACTTTTTTCTTTATAAATCACAACCAGAGAGAACAGCTAAGGGGAGAGAGTTAAAAGAAGTGTGTGATTTCCCGGATAACATGACTTAGTATACTACCCAGTTCATTCAGCAAAGGGGACTACACTGGCATAACAGAAAGAAACTGTGGGAAACCTATCATCTACTCATGTCTTTATGTTAGCATGCATAGGTACTGTGTTGTGCCCTATGCTTTTAGTGATGCAGGTGTGCTTTCTGTATAGATCACAAACATGTATTCTATTTTCAGTATTATTAATAATCTTTCACTGTTTCTGCTCCCTTTTGTATGGCAACCTATAATTTGCTGGAAACAACTTTTCTGAAGAAAGCTGTAAAGTGATTTTCTTTGGACGGTAAAAAGTCAAGGTTCGTCACATGTTGTTTACATGGCTTACATGTTACTTGTTCAAACACGGAAAGGAATTTTCAATTAGCTTTCAGCTATCCATGTTTTTCCACATGTTGGTGTTCAGCAGCTCCTTAATAATACCTAAGGACAGCTGCGACTCTCCCGAGGCCGTTACAAGTTGGCAAGGTGTCAGCAAATGGAGCTGTGGCTGTTACAGCAAGAAACATAAGCAGCTGAGCACCATACTTGATTTTCTGAGGCATGGTAAACAGAAAAATCAGTTTAAAAGACTAGAATTCCAAAACTTATTAATTACAACTTTAATTCATTGGTATAAGGTCTTTTAGACCTTAACCTTTAACCTCTAAGGTTAAAGGTCTTTTCCTTGAAAACTCAAAGTTTCAAGATCAAAGTTTTTGTGGAAGATTTATGCTGCAGCGGCCTATGCATTACAGACAGCAGATCAGGGGGGTGAAGTCTGTTCTTTACAGCGATGGTTTTGTCCAGCTCAGGTGATCCTTTCCCATCGTGTTTTGGCTGCATGTCAAAGTCCTGGTTTGGGGAAAAACATTTCTGGAGGTGGTTACTGTCCTTCTGTATTCTGCTACTGGTAAAATTTTGAAAGTTCAAATATTTGGACTTTAATTAAAAAAATGCAACAAAAAATTCATGTTTACAGGATTTACATAAATATTTTAAGTGGGAAGTCCAAAGAAAATTTTAAAACGTTTTTAGAATTCAAAAGGTAGGTTTGAATTAATGACAATCTTTGTGCTACGCTCAAAGATATCATATCCACCATTCATTCAGGTCTAAATGCAAGAGTGTTTCAGATTATAATGTTGATTCATGTACTGAAGTCAACACTGGAAATACATCAGCCTTCTTCCAGTACTTTTTAATCAACAGTCCTTTCTAAACAATTAAATAAATGACAAACACTATCTTATTTAATTTCTGTGATTCTATTCAAAAGGAAGTGAGCAGACAGTTACGGTCAAGTCTTCATCACTTCCTAATGCCATAATAACAATGTTTTTAACTCAAACCAGCTGCAGATATTCCAGAAGACTCAAAACAGAAGACGAATTAGACTTGAAAGATTGAAAAATTCATGTGAATTCAATGTTAAACTCAAGTGTCTGGTCTGTGGGCAGGTTACACTTGGCTGCTGCTACTGTTAGCACCGCTACTGAGAAGATGCACAGCCCGTTGTAACATAACCATTAAAGCAGTGGTCTCCAAAGCGTGAGGGATGAATACAGCACAGAGGTTATGCAAGACAAACAAGAAGAAACTTTTTTTTATTCCATTAATAAGTAAGATAGAAAATTTAAAAAATTAAAAATAATGTTGATTTCTTCTTTATCTCATCCTGTTTTAATTCATATTTTTCTGTACAATTTATAATGTGCATCATATACAGTACAGCAGTCCATGTATATAATTTATACATAAATATATAGAGAGATATTGGGAGCGCATACTCAAAAGTTTTTTCCTCGATCAAAAAAGTTTGGAGATTACTGTACTAAAGGACTATTAAGAATTCCAGCCACAGGAATCTAAAGAACATTCAGTGCACTATTCATTCAACAAAAGAATTACAATAAATCTGTGTCAGGCCTGTTCCCTGCAGCAGGAAATGTGCTTTTGTTATCTTCCTAATTCAGCTCTTGTCTCTATGGAAAGAATGAGAAAAGTGAATTACATGCACATGCAAGGGAGTGCTTAGGCTTTGCTCAAAGAGTGGCTTATTGGCCCAACCATTATGTTTTAAACATTTACTCAACCCCTACTCAGACATGCACAGGCTGGCCCAGCCCTTCACCTTCAGTGTGGGCAAAGGGTTTTCTAGAAGAGATTTCAAAACTGGAAATATTAGTTTGCCAATGAATATTAAGTCCGGTGGAACCGTTTCAGCCTGTTATTAACTGTGTATGAGTTCTCTTCCTTCCCCGTGCTGCTGTGTGCCCTCCTGGGGCCTGGCTGAGGCATGGAGAGCCTTTGCTCAGACTGAGGGGTAGAGGTCTCTAGAAGACATTTGTATGGATCTGTGATATCAGAAAACAATTCTTACAGTCCTAGCAGTCAATAAAGATAATAATTTAATTGTAACTGCTTCTTATTGTGCTGTGTCTTTTGCAATAAAACACAATACAGTAAAACAATAAGATGAGAGAAAATCCTCAACTAAAAAATAGGTATAACCCAGTGTAGGGCAGAGGAAGTTTTAAGAAAGATTGATGGAAAGAAAAAGTCTGAACTGATTTGTTAGTCAGTACTTAGAAGATGTTTAACCCCTGTTTTCCATATGCAACGTACACAGAATATTTGAAGATTTGTGTTCCCCTGTCTGAAGGACTCTGATTTCTCTCTCCATTGCCCCATCTGCACTTCCTATCTGTTTTCAACTTCCTTCTCTACTGTCTCACAGTTAGGAACAAGCACTATATAGCTGCAGGTTCTGACCTTGACTACACCAAGATATGTGGTAAAAGAATTGTTAAGATTAGGAGCCTAGTTTGATCTCAGGCTTTGATGATTTAAAGATGACAGCTAATCTCACTCCTGTCAGCTGAGGACTCTGAGTGTTTCCAAAAGGACACAGACACCCAGATTTGTCATTCACATGAGCTTAGGCTGTATTATGCAGCCTTTTTGACCACCATCTATTTGCTAAGTCCTTTAGAGATCCTACTAAAACTACAGAAATGCAATGTCTGCTTTAAATCATTGGCATCAGAAAACTGAAGGACAAGTATTAAACTTTGACATCTACCTGATTGTTGTCAGTGTTTTGTTTTCTTTCAAGAGGCAGGAAAATGTATTCCTTGGAATATTCTATTCTATTACTATTCTAGCTTGCTTTTGGGAGAGGAGCTTCAAAAGTGGAAAATCTTTCTATGAACTTAATAAACTCTTAAGATTTCTGGTTTTTTTCAGGGATTCTGAATGAGAGATTGTGCATCTACCACATGATGCCAGATTGTATTCTTCTTCAATTAACCTGAAAAAAAAGAAGATATTGCCTACAAACTAAACAAATCCTCTGGAGTAGGAAAAAAAATCTAAAAAGCAGTAATTCTAGAGTCAGCACTATGAAGTTAAGAGACAAAACTATTGTGATGACCTTACGCAGAGAAAAGGTGTTTAATGAAGTAGGATGTATGTGTGGGAGAGGATTAATTGTAAATTCAGTGTTTGGCTTTAACTAAAGAAGTTGGATTTGAAGATTGGTGTTTGTCAGAACTTCATACAAAAGAATTCCTGTCAGAGATTTATATTCATAGTGGATGAATTAGTTTGATTTAAATTCTAAACCTGGAAATGTCACTGAAAAATAGATTAATCCAACACAACGATGTAGTGCTAGCAATCTGATCAGGAGGGAGGACAAAAGAAATTATTAATCATAGAATAATTTAGGCTGGAAAAGACCTTTAAGATCATTGAGTCCAACTGTTAACTTAGCACTGCCAAGTCCGCCACTGAACCATGTCTCTACGCACCACCTCTACACATCTTTTAAAGACATACAGGGATGATGTGTCAACCACTTCCCTGGACAGCCTGTTCCAGGGCTTGACAACCCTTTTGGTGAAGAAATTTTTCCCAATATCCAATCTAAACTTTCCCTGGCACAACCTGAGGCCATTTCCTCTTGTCCTATTGCTTATTACTTGGGAGAAGAGACCGACACACATCTCGCTACAGCCTTCTTTCAGGTAGTTGTAGAGAGCAATAATGTCACCTCTGAACCTCCTTTTCTCCAGGCTGAACAACCCCTGTTCCCTCAGCCGCTCCTCACAAGACTTGTACTCTAGACCATTCACCAGCTTCGTTGCACTTCTTTGGATGAGCTCCAGAACCTCAATGTCATTCTTGTAGTGAGGAGTGCAAAACTGAACACAGTATTCGAGGTGCAGCCTCACAGTGCTGACTACAGGGGGACGATCGCTTCCCTAGTCCTGCTGAACGTACTATATCTGATACAAGCCAGGATACTGTTGGCCTTCTTGGGAACACTGCTGGCTCATATTCTGATGTTTGTTGACCAACATCCCCAGGTCCTTTACTGCCGGGCAGCTTTCCAGCCACTCTTCCCCATGCCTGTGACGTTGCATGAATTGTTGTGACCCAAGTGCAGGACCTGACACTCGGTCTTATTGAATCTCGTACATTCGGCCATGACCCATCGATCCAGTCTGCCCAGATCTGTAGAGCCTTCCTACCCTCAAGTAGATCAACTGTCCCATGCAACTTAATGTTGTCTCTGAACTTACTGAGAGTATGCTCAATCTCCTTGTCCAGATCATTGATAAACAGAACTGTCCCTGAGGCTCAAATGCTGAGGTTCATAAAATCTGTTGGTTCCTCTGTAAGAGAAACAAGACAAATGAAAAGAAGCAGGAAAGAGAAGGGAGAAAAGATAGTTGTGAGGATGCAGACATAGAAACAGGAAAAGAGGAGAATGGAAATATCACAACAAGGGGGAAAAATCGTGAACACAAGCAAAAAAATTAAAAGAACTAAATCACATTAAATACCAAGAAGAAAGAGGAGACCAAAGGAAGTTGTCTATGTTAGAAAAGGATATGGTTTGATAAAAAGCAGAAGGCATCAGATAATATGAGCACCACATGAGGTGGAAAAGCCATATACCTAACCAACTACTTGCATGAGAAAGTCAGTAGAGGTACTGTGGTTTAAACGAGATGAATGTGGTTGGCAGATAGGCTACGTGCTGGTGCTCTGCACAGGCTGGTACAATGGGAAATGTCCCTGAAGTGCACCTTGCTGAAAAGAGGAGCTGAGTGGTTTTGTGCTGGTGAGGTGAATCTTCTGAGATGCCTGCTTGTTCCCCAGGGCTTGCAGGCAGCCCATCGCCATGAGTCATTAAGAATAGTAGAATTTTTTCATTTCGAAGGAAATATTGTGGCTCTCTGTGGTTAGGAATGAGTCTTGTAAGTACAGCAGCTTCAGGTTTGATTATCACAAAGTTTCCTATGGACACCTCCTAGCCATCTCCTGCGGCTGCAGAGCACGGCTGCTCACAACAGAGATACGTTTCCAGACTGGCAAAAAAATCCGGTCTTTGTGAGAATGCCGATTAGACTACAATCGGTCCTTTACCTCTCCTGTCTAAAAGACATCCAAGGAGATGGAGAACATAGGAGCTTCACATTGCAAACACAGTTTTGAAAGGCAAGGCTTTCTGAGAGTAAAACTGACTTTTTTTTCAACAGATATGCCCCTTTCCATCTCTTTTCATGTTATCTGTGAAGTCTGCAGGTATCTCATGCCATCAACCAGAGAACAGAATGGGTCTTACTTCGAGATAGAACAGCTGAGTTTACTGCACCCCACCTGAGGTTCCTGATTGACTTTGCGCACACCCCCAGCTTACTCCTTGCATGTGACTGATAAAGTACAGCACAGGGGGTTGTCTTGTGGTTCTAAGCTGGAAAAGGCACCGTAAAACCTTTGTATTAGACTTATCATGCTGTTTTAGTGACCTACAATGGCCAAAGCAGGAACAGAGCTGATGCTAGAACTCCTGCACCTGCATTCAAATGAGAATGTCACATACAATGTGACAAATCAGCTAACAGTCATGTCTCTTTTCAGGAGAGAATTAAACTGACCCATATTATTCACTTATTTTCTTAGGAGCTCTCCTAGAGCTCAACCTCAATGTCAGCACTTGATTGCTTGTGCATTTTATAGTCTCCACAGAGGGCCTTACTTCTGTTCCAATGTCATATTACAGGTATTCTAGGCTACTTAAAGTCTACCTTCTTCTTTCTACTTCAATCATTCTGGGAAACAAACTGTTGGTCCAGAACTTTTTTTTTTTGATGTAAATTTTGTCCCCCTAAACTACTTCTATTTCTACCTTAGAGTTTGCTTCATGAATCACAAGGTGAAGTGGTTAGAAAATGCAACTTATTTTCCAAATGTGTAGATAAAAATAGATGCAATATTAGTAAAAAGTCAACCGAAAAAGAGCAAGATCTTTAAAATTACAACCACACTTGATTGAACAGTTACAAGCGCCATTTTAGTCACCCTAAAGCTTCTTATTTCAATGCTGCAAAACAGATGTATTGACAGTTGCACAGGAATGAACTTTAAAAATGAGCATAAAGGCAGCAGAGGTCAACCAAACCCTGAATAAATGTTAAAGTGCCAGAGGCTCCTGAGGAAGTGCAAGAAATTCAGACATTGCTACTGTCCCTGAGACCAAGAGAAAGAATTAACAATACTCCCAACGCAGTGCCCTGAAGTCAGAGCAAAGAGATTCCAAGCACTCTCTTGTCCCGGGAAAGGAAGAAAAGAGGTCAGTTTTGCCCAGCTTCACCACTACTGCCCCAAGGGGAACCGCTGTAAAATCTTAGCTACAAAGGGAAAGCCTACAAAGTGTCTTCAAATCTTATCAGCCACAGTCTTTTTCCAAAGAGAGAGGGAAGAACTCTAATTTTACTCTTGTTCCCTCATCTGTCTTTGCAATTATTTGTACCTTTATACAAATTTAATAAGTGCATGTATATGCATATGCAAATATATAGGAATCTGGAACACTGCTTTTGTCTTTAAAGCTTTCTGAGAGATGGGAACCAAACTGAGAATTTCCACCTTCATTTCTGTCGATGTCCTTTATGGGGATTTTCAGAAACAGAGCTCATGACTGTGCCAAATATTTATCTATTGCCAAAAAGCTTACTTTTCACAGTGAGTTCATTAACAGACAGGCTTCAGGACATAAGCCTGGATAACGTTTGTGCATCAGTTCAGAGGAATTTGTCTAGAAGCTGAGTTGTGCTACTAGAGCTTGTTTTACCCCCATCGCTTATGCTCTCCAGCAGCAGAGACAGCCCTGTGTTTCACAATGCCCTCTTGGGAAAGAGAAGCTGCTCTGGCAGCTCACCCAGGAGTGGGTGTGCAGCACATCTGCACTCCGCATTTCCCACCTTCCAGAGACGCACTTCAATGCATGGCACCTGGGACTGCATGAGCCACATTTTGACTTGACAGCTGCACTCCTGAATGACATTTACTTGTGGAAGGGATCTGGCAAGTCAGAGATTGAAGTGGCAGATTTTTTTCCTCAGCCTGTTGCACATAATGTTTTATTTTCACTTGTTTTGAAGTCACCCATATGTTTCTTCTTTAGATAAAGCTACGAAGCCAGATGGTACAAATAAAATACATAACAAGACTGTCTGCCCTTGTGAGAAGAGATCATATCCTAACACTAGGAATTGCTAACAATAAGTAGATGCATGGAGCTGCAGAAAAAGAAATGGATGCCTGGAGGGATCAAGTTCAGTGGGACACCTGAGGCAGGGAGTTTCTATCCAGCAAACAAAAACCTCTTGGCATGCAAGACAATCTCACCGAGCACGCTGAATGGCAACATTAAGGTATGTCTGCTGTGCCGTTGAAAGCTGTGACTGCAATACGTGTTAAGAAGGCTTATGGTAAGAGTATGTCTGTACCGCAGCCGAAGGCATCATTGTAGCACGTGAAGAGCGCTATCTGCACGGATAACAGTGATGGAAATACTGCTGCGCCACTTTCAGGATGGGTTATGCAAGTGTTTGGAGACCTCGCATCTGTATACTTTTTGCTAGATTCCACTAAAGTCTACATGCCACGGTGCTGTTGTAGTTCATACACGTACTAACGAGACTGAAAGTGGCTCTGTTATGCCTTCTTATGCTGCAGTCACACATGCTAGTTGCACAGTACATATATCTTAATGAGCCATTAATTATGCTCAGTGTCATGCCCTTTCTGCAGTTTGGACTATGCAGTACAACACTTATTTCTAATAAACTATTTACACTTCACTGTCCACTCTTCATTTAATATGATTTAAAAACTGTAAGTCTTCTGTGGTTTGTAGTCATCATTTCTTACAAAGCTCAGCTTAGCAAAGACTAGTTTGGTATGTGAGGCCTCAAATCCTAAAAATGGTCACTGCTACTACTAATTACTATTTTAAAGTATTTGTTCTTTTTCTTTACCTTCTATGTTACCCATCAGACTTGCGATAAAATCACTTGAGAAGGCAGTGTTATAATGATACAAAACAAAAGTTTGGATTTAAGGACAGATTTATGTTACAAATATATATATGCGATAAAACAAAGAAGGAATTTCTTCTGGCAACCCTCCACGCTGGGATGTGCCGACTACTACAATTTAGGTTTTCTCACAGGGATTTCTCATAGGGAAAATGCTGTTATAAAATGCTAGCTTCTACATTATATTTCAGTATGTGTTCCCAGCTGTGCTAATGAGAGCCTTCAGCCTGTGTGCCTGTGTTTAACTTAATTTCCATTAAGTCATTGCAGTTCATCTTACGATCCTACAGCATTCCAAAAATTTGTCAAAGTGTTCATTTAGATTTGAAAATGCCATAAATTCTCAACCAGATCCTTTATAAGAGGAAGCAGCCTTTTTATTTCTCTAAACATTTAGTTAGCTGTCCATGATTTGACTTCAGATGTCTTGCAATTACCAACAGCTCAACAAGAGCAGATATGTACATCTTCAGGTGTTGTCAGGAAGAGCACAGCGGGTGAAGGGTGTCTGGAATGTTAATTGGAAACCATTCTCTTCTTTTGAGACAATTTTTTGTTATCTAGTTACGCTATTCCTCACTCTTCAATACCAATGTTCCACCACCAAAAGTACTTGTCAGCTGACTGACCTGTGTGGAACAGTTGTCCTGTGGGCAGTTGACAGAATGCTAGCAGTTTGATGCGGAAAAAACTTTAGGTAATTTCTTAATTTAAGCTTACACTGAATAGTGGTTACCTCAGAGTGATGTGAAGAGCCTGCTCTGAACCATATGAGTATCCTCGCCTTCAGGTGCTATAGGTGAATTTTATACTGTGCTTCCCAGAAAGACCCTCCTACAACCACTGTGGGAGGAAGGACAGATCTCAGTCATGTGTAGAAATGGTACCTTGGGTCATTGTTTCCCCGGCCATCCAGGCAATGTCACATGAGAATGTGAATGCTTTAGTAGGCAGGAAGCTCCTCTTCTGTAATGTAAAATCAAACAGTTTAAATGATTTTTTGTAAATGAGATAACATAATTGGAACAGAACAATCCGAGATTGTTTTTCAGATGAAGAAGTTAGAGAAAGTTGCACATATGTCAGTAATTGCAAGATATCTGAAGCTAACTGGATGTTAGGAGAGATAGTAAGACCCTTTCCTGTTAAAAAGACTTTGACTGGGAAATTATGGCATTTTCAAATCAAAATGAAACGCTCATTTGGAACTATAACGTCCATAAAGTTGGTTCCTACTTAAATATGTAAATGTTATCTGAGGTTTGTAGAGTTTCTTCATCCCTCAGTATCCACCAGGGATACTCCTTCTGAAGAGTGTCTTTACAGGAAGATAGAATTTAAACCTCTTTGTTATTCATGCTCTTTGCACTTCTTGCATTTTCCATTCTTATGACACATCTTTCTCTCAAATCGTCATATCCAGCTGTGTGTACTTGAACCACAAGACGTGATAGGTTAGTTTAAGGAGCTGCTGGTTTCACACAATGAATTTCCAGCAGCTTCAGATGAGTTATACATTCAGTAGTTTCTATCTTTGTTTTTAGAGGGTTGTTACAGCTCCTTTAGAAGGGCAGATACCAAATTTGGTACAAATTTGGTACAAAATTTCTGCTATTGACCAACATATGAGGAATATTTCCCCAGTGTTCACTTCTTGTTTATGCAGAGAAGACCGAGGAAGTAGAATTAGAATTCAGTGTGAAGGATTCACACTGCAAAAGCATGGGCCATTGACTTGTAAAAATGCTTAACCAAAATATCTTTGTTAAAATAAAACAATCTAAATTATAATTTCTTCCTAGTGAAGAAAGATATGAAAGATCAGTTTATTAATACAATAAATTAAACGAGTAATAAACAGAAATACTTGCCAGACATCTAGGGCCTAAGACAACATTCCTTTAAG
Organism: Steatornis caripensis; assembly: GCA_013398225.1. Lineage (NCBI taxonomy): Eukaryota > Metazoa > Chordata > Aves > Caprimulgiformes > Steatornithidae > Steatornis > Steatornis caripensis. The sequence continues at coordinate 222,984 of VZSC01008753.1, forward strand.
TATTTAAGTGAATTACAAGAGATATATTCTCATACAACTAATGCTCTGATGACACATTAATGGGAATGTTGTAAACATCTACAAAGAGCTCACAGATAAAAGAAGTAGCTTTAAAGATATATAGAAAAAACAAAGCTGCAAACATAAGCTTTGCTTGTAATATTAAGACAGTTTTTCATACTTAATATAAGGTTGTAAATATTTCCTGATGTCTCTAGCAAGTGAAATAAATTTGATAAATTCGTAAATAGATAAAACTTAAGACCACTGTGCTATTCCATTAACATGAGGGGAAAGGGCACCAGCATGTATCAGGTAAAATGTAAGAGAGATCGCAAAAAATTGGCAGTGCAGTATGAACATTTATAGAGAATTATAAATATAGTTATTACCACCTCAGAATGTAATGGGCCATACCATGGGGCTGCAGCTGGGTTATGTCTGTACGAGTGCTTTTGGATGCTAAATTCTGTCAGAGCTTTTGAGGGTTTTCATGGATAAATACAAACTTTTATTTTCTGCAATGCCGGGTATTAGAGGAATAAATTGTAGCACTATGTACTTAATATTAATCCATTTGATGTAAAATAATATTAGAAGTAATTTCGCCTTCAGACAACATTGGAAAGTTACAAAGATCCTATAAAATAGGAAAAGTATCAGGTATTGGTCCAGGTATTATCATAGAGCAGTTCTCCTGAAATGTGATTTTCCAACATGCATTTTAGCTATACCAGGTAACCAGGAAATCAGTCTTATTCAGAGCAGACTGGACAATCTCAACAACCAAACAAAAACAAAATTCACATGCAAAAGCACCACAAAGGGGTATGGTTGTGCTGTCAGCGTACAGAACAGAACTCAATAAAAAGTAAATTATTTCCTTTCTATACTATGTTTGAAAAGTACTTACATAATTCTATGAAATTTTGATAGTAATAATAATATACTATTATCATGTTAACTAAATTTAACATATTTCTTTATAATGCTCAGTTTGAAATGCTTCAATTTCTTTTCTCACCTCCTGTGCACACTGCAAGCATTTTTTAATGGGGTCTTCTCCTTACTAGCAAGGAAATTGTCTTCATCGGGTTCCGAATAGTCTGCCTTTTCAGAACTCTTGCTAAAAATATTTCATCTAGAAATCCAAACCAGATAATTCTCTTTCAATTTTTCTCACAAATTGATAAATTTGTCATGGAAAGTAATGTGAAGATTCCATGAGCTTTGCTGGGAGTAAGTTCAGATTTCTGTATGGCTACGTGGTGAAGGACAGAGAGTAAAACTGGAAGAAATGCAAGTATTCTATAGGAGCATAAATATAAGATATTTACTTTGTTAAAATTTTGTCTATCTGTAAAAGTTCAGGATTTTTTTTAGCTTGAGAATTAAATCTGGACATAATTTTCAAAGGGAAAAAACTACATTACAGAATCACAGAGTCACAGAATGGTAGTGGGTGGAAGGGACCTCTGGAGATCGTCCAGTCCAACCCCCTGCTAAAGCAGGTTAGCCTACAGCAGGTTGCACAGGAATGCATCCAGGCGGGTTTTGAATATCTCCAGAGAATCAGACTCCACGACCTCTCTGGGCAGCCTGTTCCAGTGCTCTGTCAAATGGACGTTAGTCCATCCAAGCCTTCTGACACATATATTTCCCTCTATCATTTCAGTACTATTCTATACTAAAATCTAACATAGAATTAAAATTAAAGTAGCAGTGCAAGAAAGCAGAATGTTCTTTTAAAACAAGTACATAAATTCAAGGTCATTCCAGTTAGGGAAAGGAATGCTTTCCAGGAGAAAGGATGTGCTCTATCTCACTAAACTCCCATACTAAACTGAACCAGACACTAATACCTTCTTTCTTACAACTGCCTTTGATGAATTAGGCAACTTGGACTACATCTAGAAAGGATCTACCCGCACAGATCTGTGATACTGAGATCTTTGCTGATAGAGATCATGAAGAGATGCAACTATCTCAGCGCTAGTGTTAGTTGTCTGCTCAGACAAAGTAAATTGTCTAGATACAGGGACCATATTTCAAAGGAAATGTGAATAAATCCAAGGCAAAAAAATTTATTATGAGGAATGACTGACCAAATTAGGTTTCAGATTAGAGATGAAGGGCCACTGTGCTGCTCTTCAGATGAGAGAACACTGAGTTTTCAGGTAGAGATAATATTTTCTTCCAAGTCCTCTATGATTAAGACTGGTTAAATTTTGCTTTTGAAAGGATCCGTATCATTCTGTTACATCATATTGTCAAAAGGTTGTCTAGGGCCACAACTTGCCTCAGTCATAGCTTAGCCCTAGGCCTGATTACCAATTCAGCTGCTTTCCACTCCTTTTTTCCAAAGTTATCTTGGGGTCTATCATCTGCAACCAGTGGGTATAAAGACATCATAACTGTCCTCCACAGAGTGTAAACAGTAGGAACTCAGCTAATGTGTTTCTTATGAATGGCAAATAAATTCATTTTTTAAAGCTCAAATTAAATAAAAGAATCAGTATAAACCATCTTTATCTTTGAAAAAAAGAGTACAAGAGGTAAGAGATAAGGAAAAATGGCAAACACAAGTGATGAGATTTTCCCTTCTACCCTTTCAACATCAATGAATATTTTATTGAATTCTGGAAGGCATAAGGGGAGATTCTTTTTTTGTTCTAAGGAAGGGAATTTTCAGTGGGATTTTATATGTTTATTGTAGGTGTAACATTTATTACAACTGCTTTATTTTCTAGTAAAATTTGTTAATGGCTACAAAATCAGATCCTCTTTACATTTTGAAGTGAAGCTGACTATTCAGGGACTATTCTGTTCAGCTGCCTGATTATTGAGGTACCTGGTCTGAAAAGATCATATCTTTGCCAGTATAGCTATGCTTCAGTAGTGTTAGTTCCAGTGAAATCAAAAGAAGGCATTGGATAGCTCTATATGAGGACTAGATGAAGAATTGTGTAGATTCCTGGAACATGCACAAGTCAAGGAGGCACAGTGAACTCTGGATCCTGACATTACCATTCTCTTAACTGCTAAGTTCTGATTTTAAAGAGTCAAAAAAGAAAGATAACTATGCTGAGAGTACATTTTTTTCTTTTCTTTTTTTTTTCCCCTGAACCATCTGTATGCATACCCCCTCCAGGAAATGATTTAAAGCTTGTATTTTCAATCATGCTGTTTATTTCCTTTAAACTGTTTGTTCTTGCACTGAATTCAACAAAGGCTCAAGAGTCACTAACTTCTTTGAAATTTATTGGGCTTTCTGGAGCAAGTTAAAAGCGCTCTACATATTTCTTCATTTGCTGAAAGGCTACAGGCTCACGAGATTTTCAGTGCTTCTGGTAGCCCAGGGGAGAGCTCTCTAATTGGCAAGTGAGGGGAAAGAAAAAAAAAAAAGGAAATATTCTCTTGTAAGAAACTTCTCCTCTATGGATGACGTTTTGCCATTTTATTTTTTTATCTGGGTTGAGCCTGTAAGCTGCTGAGCACCTTTAACTCCCTATTGAAATCTGTCAGGGCTGCTAAAAGGTCTCCACCCTCAATTTGTTTCAAAAAGGAATTTGGGGAGCTTGGAACTTGTGAGGGCTGAGCCCTTGTTGAACAGGTCAGCTGTGGTCGAGAGGAGAAGGTGCTCACCTGGGGGAAATTGTCACTGCTCTAGCACTGTGGACCACATAGGCAGAGCAAGGAAGTGGATAAAGGCTCCTTTAACCAACTCAGGAAAGTCTCTACATCACAGATCCTGGTTCTCATAGAGAATTTTAACTCCCTAACAATATTACAGGATGAGGGCAGTTAGCAAGATTTCCAGATGGTGACTGGGAATAAATTCTTGATACTGAATAAAATAAATTCTTGATTCTGAATGGGCTGAACAAGTGACACACGTCTGGCTCCTCTAGTCACTGATAAGGAAGAATCAGCTGGGGACGTGGTAATCTATGAAAGCTCTGTCTGTAGTGACCATGAAATAGTGAAGTCCACTATTATGAAGAAAGTGAGGAAGGAGAGTAGGAGAGTACAGACCTCAGAATTCAGGAGGGCAGATTTCAGCTTATTCTGAAAACTGTTAGGTGGCAGCACACAGGAGGCAGCTCTGAAGGGCAAAGGATCTCAGAAAATCTGGAAGGTCTTAAGGACAGCGTCCTCCAAGTGCAGGAATTGCCTATGAGGTAGACAAGCAGATGTACAAGGAGACTGCTTTGGCTCAGCAGGAAACTGATAACACAAGCTTCAGTACAAAAAGATGAAAGCAGAACTGGCTATGGAGGATGAATTTAGGAACATTGGCTGGTCATGTAGGAAAAAATGTCAGAAAAGCCAAAGCTCAAATGAAGATGAGAGTCTCAGGTGACATCAAAGGCAACAAAAAGCACTTCTATCACTATGTCATAAACAAGGGAGATGTGGGCCTGCAGGATGGTTAATTTAGTGACAGCAGACACAGATGAGGTTGAGGTACTCAATGCTGTCTTTGCCTCAGTCTTCACCGTCTCTGTGTCCCAGGCTTCTGTGCTTAGTGCAGAAGAACTACCAACAGTAGATGTGGGTTGACTCAGGTTTTACTTGCAAGAATTGGACCCACAGAAGTCTGTGGGACCAAATGGTCTTTATTCAAGGTGCTGAGTGATCTGGCCAATATCTCTGCAATGTCTATCATCTTTGAAAGTTCCTGGAGACAGTGGAAACAGGGGAAACCTTGATGAGTGGAAGAAGGAAAATGTTGCGCCCGTATTCAAAGAAGCCAAAAAGACAGGCAGCAAAAGGTTGCTAAGTCTTGCGACATCGTGGAGTGAGTCCTGTTGGAAGCCATTTCTGGACACAAAAGAGAATAGTGAGTGACTGGATACAGCCAGCACGGATTTACAAAAAGTAAATCATGCCTGACCAACCTGACTGTCTTCCATGATGGAATCATTGGATTCGTGGACAAGGGGAACATGGGGAATGCCATTTATCTTGACCTTAGTTTTTGTCACTGTCTCCTACAGTACTCTTGTATCCAAGACAGGATGTTTCAGTCTGGATGAATGGGCAACTACATGGGTGAAAAACTGGTTGGATGATTAGGCTGAGAGCTACTGATTGAGTCAGTAGCAAGAGGATTATTGCAAGGTTTTACTTTGAGACCTGTCTTGTCCGACATCTTTATCATTGAGTTGAAGGAGGCAATGGAATTAATGTTTTCAAGATTTCAGACAACACTGAACTGGGGAGACTAGTTGATACACTCAAGGGCAGAGCAGCTTTCCATGGGGACCTAGACAAGCTGCAGGAAGGGGCAGATAAGAACACTATGACATTCGAAAAGTACAAGCGCAAGGTCCCGTACCTAGGAAGGAAGAGTCCCCTGCAGCAGCAATGCAGTCTGGTGCTTGACTGAGTGGAGCAGCTCTACTGAAAAGGCCCGGTGGGTATTAGGAGATGGAGCTGAGCCGACACACATCAACAGTGTATCCTGGAAGTAAAGAGGGCCAACAACATCCTGGGCCGTATGACCCGAAGCATAGCCAGGAAATGGAACAAACTCATCATCTCCCTTTACTCTGCACTCCTTAGACTGCACCTACAGTGACATGTTCCTTTTGGGGCTCCCTAATACAGGAAAGACATCAATAAACTGGAGTGGGTTTAGTGGAGTGCCACCAAGATGGTCAGGGACTGGAGCACTCACCCTATGATGAGAAGCTGAGGAACCAGGGCTGGTTCAGCCTTGGACAGAGATGACTTCAAGACGACTTGACAGCAGCTCCTCAGCACCTCTGGGAAGGTCAGCAAGAAGATGGAGCTGGGATCTTCAAAACAGGGCATGATAGAAGGATGAGTCAATGGGCAGAAGCTGAAATGAGAGATTCAGACTGCATATGAGAAAAATCCTTTTCCTCATAAGGACAGTCAGGCAGTGGACCAAGTTGCCCAAAAATGTTTTGTAGGCTCCATTCTTGGAAGTTTTCAAGATCCCACTATATAAATCCCTGAGTAACCTGTTTTGACCTCACAGCTGACCCTACTTTGAGCAGGAGATCAGACTACAGACCTCCTGAGATCCCTTCTAGCCTGAATTTTCCTGTAGTCCTAAAACTCCTCTTCATTTTAGAGAATGACAGCAGAGTTCACCAACTGCTGTGTAGAATCTGCTATATATCTAGAATTCTGGGATAGGTGGAACAAAAAGAATTTAATAGCCTTAGCTAAATATTAGAATCCCTAAGTCATGTTATCCTTCTGATTTTTGTTTTAAATTTGTCCTCAGAATAATTTTTATGTCTGGAGGGGAAAGAAGAAAAAGCACACTAATGACCTTTATGTTTTGAAAGAGGTGAGTAAAAAGTTATTAAACTGCAGTCAGGTAAAGCTCTTTGCACAGCCAGACAGGGAAATATTTGCAGAGACTACGAGGTGGGCTTTGGGCAGGAAATAGTTTGGATTCATAAAAGTGGAAAAGCGTTTAGCTAAATATTTATCTTGCATGCAGCTTGGAGTGGTCAAGTGAAAACAGAAGGTCTGTATATGACATTTGCGGATATCTCCAGATAATACTAAATATAGGCAGGAGTTTGCCTTTGGGGAAAGGGGCCTTTATGCTGACATACCATTACTTTTAGAATTTACTTCTGACACCTGCAACATACCTAATGTAAGTGCTTTACATTAACAGGATATAGGTATGAGACTCAGGTATGTGAACACAGTAATTTATACAACCATACAGTACATTTTAAAATACCACCATGACAGTTAATAAGAATTTCTGAAATGATTGGGAAATACATTATTTCTTGAATTGATGGAAGTCACTAAAATGAGCAAGAAATAGTTTTCCTGCAGTGTAATAATATCAGAATATCTGGATAATGAATGGTAGGATTCTTTTCCTGTCCTCTGATAATCTGAGTTTCTATGGGAAATGAATTTGCATTCAGACAATATCTATGACAATTATAGACATACATTACTGCATAACTTCACAGTCTTTAATGCATTTATCCACAAAAAACACCCTGTAATGAGAAAAGTATAACTATGGCCCCTTATCAGTAAAAAACTGAGTAAGCAGGGCTTGAAGACAACTTCTTGAATGGCATATAGGTGAAATTTTTAAAGTTGTTTTCTGGGACTAAAATTAAATAAAATCCACTCAAATACTTTAGGCCACTAAGTACCTTTACACAATTGGCCAAACACTGAATATCCACGGCAATGCGTAGATAATGTTGACTAAATCAGCACTGTAAGTTAGCATTACAGCCTAAGATAGTACTGCAACTGCTCTGACCATCTAAAATCTAGAATGGATTCAATATCTTCCCAAAGTCCTGGACAGGCTGAATATTGCTGACTAGACAACAGCTCAGGGCACCCTCACAGAGAAGAA
>VZSC01008753.1:235789-276195 GCA_013398225.1 Steatornis caripensis
TCTGCAAAATTATATATTATTAGTTTTTACATTTTATAGAACTGTTCTGCTAGGTGCTGACAGTCAATATACTAAATGTTATTCAGAAGTATGTAGAATAAAAAGACACTCCTCAATCTCAGACAACACAGATAAATATATAAGCTAGTCAGCAAGACTGGTAGTGATCTCAGTCACCTAATTCTTGCATCCTGAGGATTTGGAGATACTTTAAGATAGAGTGTGCTTCTGTGAGGTATACTTTCATGTTGCTTTCTACACAAATAAACAAAAATGGTAAAACACAAAAAAAAAGTGAAATAAGATGCAGAAAAAGTGATTGTAAAAAGTCAATAAAATATAGAATAGTCATGCTGCCATGCAATTCAATCAAATACTGAGCCTACCGCTTTTTTCTGTCATAGGAGCAGTGTTTACTGGCTGCATCTATGTTAACATTTTGCTTTGGAGTAGTAGTGAAATTCTGACGGAAATTTTCCAGTCATCCTGTCTTACTGGGCATCAGTTCAGTTCAAAGACCACCTTTGGTGCACAGAAACAAAATTCCTTTTGAGAAATCTACATGTGAAGAGTCACACCACCTACTCATCAAAGAGAAACTACCGTGGGAATATTTATTCCAACTCCATCTCCATCCCTAATGGAAACACAAAAGCCTAAATCACCTCCCTTGCATCTTGCGCATGACGAACTTTTGGTCTAAAGGATGCTGCTAAATGTACTATGAAAAAACACCCCTTCTCAAACTATACATACAGTAGACAAAAATTATAACTGATTTGCTCCTGCTGCGCCAAATTGTTTGCTGAGATAGGACTAAGAAATATCTTTATTCTACAGCGAGCTACTTTATGAGTAGTGAAAGGTCTTCTAGAATTTGATATTTTGTCCACAAGAAATAAGGAACTGAAATGAACTGTAGGAAAATGCATTTAATGAACTCAAAACAAGGTTCAACTTACAGTTCCTCAAAAAATGGGTGAGAATTCATAGCTAAAATGGGCTTATATTTTACCCAAACTCTTCTGTTTATCACCGTTTTCAGTACAATGTTGTTAGGACTTACATTTTGAAACAGTATCTGGAATCACCAAAGATGAGATGAATGAAATCTGTATCACCTGACTGAATTACTTTTGAAGCTATAGGCAAGCATTTAAGGTTCCCTGTCTCCAGCATGGCTGTGAAGTTTTTTTAGCTACAGTAAGAATAGAAAACTCTGCTGCAAAACTACTAACAGAAAAGGCATTCTGCATTCTCCACTCATTTGTCAGCAGTCTAATGCTTCTGAAGTATAGCCACCATCTAAAGAGACAATAAAAATGGATTAAAGAGTCCGAGTTTTATAAAATTGTACTGTGTCATCAGTGCTTCATCACTGTAATAAATACTAGACAGAATGATCTTGCAATTATTAGAGCCATATATTTAGTGAACATATACAGATGCTCCAGTTTGAAATCTGCTACCACAGCTTTGACTCATGGCTATTATTACTGCTTTCCTTTCCTACTCTGTGTGAGACAAAGACAACGGAAATTCTGCTGTTCAATGCCTTATTTTAAACTACAAAGTCAGGTTTTCCTGTATTAAAAGATATGCTAGCTTAATTTATATTACTTGAAAAAATAACCTAAGTATGCACCCACAAAGCCTGTATGGATACATGTATTTAAATTTCAGACCAGTTTATATCAATTAATTTTAAATAACAAATTGAGCTAATGGACTTCCACGTCTGTCATATTATGACTAGATTAAGAATATCCCTAAGAGTACTATCTTGTTTGAAGTCATGACATAAAGCCAACCTTTTATTTAGATTGATTCAACTCTGAATAGAGATGAGGAATTGAAGTTATGTTTTAACAGCTTTTCTATGTCTCTGGCACGTTTTCCTGTTTCTTGTAGACCTAACATTAACTACATCTACTGAAGAACCGCCAGATTTTGTATAGCAGTGTCAAATGGAAACTACAAACACAATTTCTAGCTCCTGCCAGAAACCAAACTGCACCCAGCATGCACAGAGAGTAAAGAAGGCAGAGTTCCGTGCTTTGAGGACCACAAAGTATTTTGCCATGTCCTTGCACACAGTCACATTCTTGTTACATGGTCCTGGGCTTGTGTTTGTTGAACTGGGAACGCAGACCAGACTTTCTCAAGGCACTTGCCCTTCACTTGTCCTCCTCTATTGTTTTCCCTTTCCCTACACCAAATGCTAAAGCTAGTCTCCTGATCAGAAGACTATTGCCTTTTTATGAGTTCTTCTGTGAGTGCTGGGAATTGCTACAAAAGGAGCATTCAGAGTCTGCCTGTTTCAAAGGAGAAAGATGTGCATTTTCTATTTCTTCAGAAGAAGCATTTGGGAAAAATTCAGTGACAGTTGTTTTTTTAATACCTTCCAGAAATATAATTTGTAAGAAGAGAATGATCCAGCTTATTTTAGGTATTTATCCAGAAGTTTACCGTTGAAGAAAACCATCGTTGAGTTGAAAACCATGTCACTTGTTATCCAATTTGCTGTAAGCCAATTGGTTGCAGTTAAAATAAGTTTTCCATTGCTTCTTCATCCAATACCATTTCCAGAGCTACTTGCTAATCTAATTGACAACAGTATAATGAGTGCAATAATCACCACATTTCACTCACCACGTTTCAACAGTTCAGTTTTTATCTCATGGTTCCCTTCCCTTTTTGCCCTTGGGCTTATCTATTTTTTGACATGGAACATCTCTGGTCTTCGATTTTTCTTGAAGAGACAATCTTCAGTATGCATCAAGGTACAGCAATATGTCATATGTTTCCATCCACCAGCCTCATTCCTGGTTCTGGCTGCTGAAAACAAACTCTTTAATGATCCAGTTCTTACTGGCTCACAATCTAAAGTCAGTCACTTCAGTGAAGCAATGATCTTTTCACCAGGCTTACCTTGTCTTACCTTGGCAGAAACATCTTTCAGGGAATATATTCTAAGACATCATGCAAAAATAATCAGGTATATATTTCACAGCTGGAATTGTTACCTATCTAAAAGTAATAAGTAAGTTCAAAATGCATTGGGCATAATTTTCAAGGGAGCTCAGCGCCTTAAAGAGTCAGGCTATATGTTGGCTTATTTTTGTTATTTAATGTTGTCATTAAGTAACATTAAGAAACCAAAAATATGGGTAGCATTGAAAGAAGCAGTCACAAGATCTAGGTTATGCCTATTATAGATTACTGCTTAGCTCTTCCCTTTTCATTGAGATCAAGAAGCCTTCCAAAGAAAGAAAATATTCCCTGGGCTTTTTGTGACTGTATTCAACAGGAGAAATTAACATGTCAAGCTGCAAGTGTAAAGAAGAAATTCCTATTTAATCTCAAATAGATATTTCTTTTCCAGTTTTGTACAGGCTTGGGCTACAGTCTGGTTTTTTTATTCCCCTCCATATTTCCATGAGTTTTTGGAGCAAATTCTCCCAAGTCTGGTGCAGTAGCATTATATATTTAGCTTAGCTTTATTTTTGCATGTAAAACATCAGACTACAAGGAACATATAAGATCACTGCAATTTTTCAGGCACAGATGTCAGTTATGTGCATTGCTTCCATCTTCCTCACTATCTGGTATGGAAAATGAGTCTGTGTCGTAGCAGGTTTCATTTCAGATAATAAGGGAAGCTAATAATTATCTGGTGCTCCTGGATTCACTGAATCCAACCTTTGTTAAGTAGCAGTTTCCTGTATATTAATAGATTTGAAATTATTCAGGAAATTGCTTGAAAATGACAGAGTCACTGAACATTATTTTAATGTCGAATGACTTGAACAATTCTGTTGGAGTCATCCAGAACACAGAGGTCAATGCTACACTGCAGCATGGCAGCTGATGTGCCTCAAGAGCTGAGGACAGGCAAATCCAGTCTGAAATAACTTATAACAGGCAAATGTAAAATGGACCACAGCAAGAAAATCTTCTTTAAAAAATCTGTAATAATATTTTGTTAGCATATCTTAAATGTTCTTTCAAATTCTGTCCAAGTTCAAGTGTGGTAGAGGAGTGATCTGACTGCTACATTTAAGACCGTACTTAAATCAGCTGGTGGAAAGGATTCCTTTCTTTCATATGCAGACAGGATTTTCCGTAGGAGTATTCACTGAGTATTCATGAGTCTTCTTCACGTCATACCATAAAGTGTGTGGGGGGAAGGATAGTTAGCCATCAAAATAAATTATTGAGTGATACTAATACCAAAAGTTCTCGGCACAATACCTTTTCCAGAAGACTTTTATAAATGCAGTTTACATTTTAAATTTCTTGATTCATAGTAGCCAAGGAACCAGTTTGTCAACTTCAATATCGGTTTGAATTCTGCTATATGAATTAACCACTAATTAACGCTGAAGAAATAGGAAATGTAGCAGCCTAATTTATGAACATGTGGATTTCATCTTTGGAAAAATCTAATCCATTCTGACTGTTTTGCAATGAAAAATAACATAAATACAAGCTCAAAGAGCGAATTCATAGATGTACCCAACTGTCCAAGTGATATCACCCATATTTCAAATCACTGTCCCTAAACTGGAAAAGTACTCGCAGGCTTGTATGGAATAAGAAGCACGTGCTTGTTGAGTCGTATTTGACAATACAAAAACTGTTATACTTTCATTCATACATACTTATTAAAAGTGTCTTTAAAAATTTTTGACCTTACGTAGATGATATCAGAGAAAGTTTCTGTTATGCAGCATATTTTTCCGACACACCTGGCCATGGAATTCGGAATGTGTGTGTAGTTCAGCCTACAACATTTAAATGTAATAGCCAAATAGCTGGTAACTTGAAAGTTTTTATCACTTCAGCAGATCACTTTCAGCAGTACAGTTGCAGCTGGATGGTTGGTACAAAGACATTACTGCCAACCTGAAATAAAAACATAGAGAATCCCACAGGTTTCTGTGATAGATAGTAATTTACTTGCGGAACTGGGCAGTCTTCCTAAACCTGAGAGATAAATCTTAAATCCTGGGAATGCAGAGGAAATGATGTAATTTTTTTCCCAGACTCACTGCCTTGTTCATAAGTGGAAGAGTTTTGTTACTCTAACGTCTTTTACTAGCCTTAAGTTTGCCTTCAGAATAGGAAGTAAGTGAGAATGCACTTGCCCCTCTATGAAACATTAAACCACTACTTAGCTTTGTCTGAAATTCTGCCTAGCTTTGGGAACTCATTTTCAATGGTCTGTAATTAAATAAAATGTTTTTGTTGCAATGTATTATAACTATGTGATACCATGGTACATTTACATACCATTGTTTTACATATTATTTATAACGTACTCTGGTAATCAATTTGAATTCTGCATTTTCCTTTGCTCTCCTCCCAGTTGTTTTGCATGTTTAAAAATAAGCCGCGTGTATACATCTCAAAACAGCTGCTGAACTTATGAAGACCAGGGCTACTACAATTGTATCATCTTTTCATTCCAAGCAGATACTGTACGCAGAGTAAAAGGAAAACAGATTAAGTTACTGGAACATGTACAAAAGATCTATTATACCCAGCATCTGTACCAGTATGAAAAAAATAAACTCGCCCAGATTTGCAGTTGGTGAAAACTGGCGTAACTCATGATAATTCATCTATCATCTTGAACAATTTCTTTGTAGCATGTCTTTGGACATTCAGTTTGCTTGATTTCTTTAGCAACTGTTTTAAATACTACTATTTTTGTATTGATTGCTGCTCACAGACCTAGATGATCTCGGCAAGACTGAAGCAACATGCGTAATAGCCAAAAGGATCCTGGGCAGGGAGAACTGTACCAGTGACACACCGTAGGAACCCTCAAGCAAGCTACTTATGTTCAAGTTTACCCAGGTGGAAGACTGAGCAGAACAAGAAAAGGAAGAAGGACCTCAATTAAATTCTGCATCTGAACCTAACATTCAGCCTGTATACACAAATACAGATCTCTGCATTTTTATTTTCCCTCCAAATAGAACCAAATACAATCTGTTGTTTCATTTGTGAACGGGCTTTACTGTAAGTCTGCCATGACATGTTGCTCCACCATCACCACCACCCTTTTTCAGCCAGGGGGATTTGGAATAAAACTGCCTATATGTGGCAATCACACTAAAAATACTGCTGCTTCAATTTCTTGGGAGCTGCAATGTTCATTTGAGTCGCTGAAGCATTCACAAGGCAGAATTTACATGACAAACAGGATTTGATCTTTCAAAGTCAAGACAAAAATATACATTATATAAAAATAGTACCATAAAATAGGTCTTGTATAAAAGGCTGTAATTACTGGCCTGGGACAATATACTTGGCTAGGCTAAGATTTTTATTAAAAGTTGATCGTGACAGTTCATGGTCAGAATTCTCAGGTTCATGCCACATTTCATATAATGTAAACTCTGTACCTTTTGTATCAGTGGGAAATATCTATCAAAGCAGAAAGAAATAAAAAACCCCAGAGATATGATATTCCATCAGAATATACTATATTCTTAATCTTAACTAACATTTAAAGGAGATATGATTTCTGTATAATTTTTATTTAGCATTTATGCTCTAAGACTACCTAAACAGCCTAATCCAGATTAGACCCTGATGCAAAACTCTGATAACTATGTGGTTTTTATATATATATATCTGTATAGTAATGTGGTTACACTTGACTTGCTATTCAAACATCCTTTTAAACACTACTTCTCGATGCAGGAGGAAAGATGATTATAAGCTTACAGCAAACAGATAGGGCATGTTAGGTATAATTAGCCGAGATACACAGACTGACTCAACAGAGCTGAGCAACAGCCACATGAAAGAAAAGAAAACTATCTTTCTTTTTTGGACACAACTGACTACATTATTTACATCTTCAAATGCTTACAGATGTTCTTACTGAGCAGTGCAACTGGCATCAGTTGATAGAGACAAAGGTCTGAAAAGCAAGTGACAACTTGCATTATGTAGTTCACTGTATTCTCTTTTTTCCATCAAAAGTTATATTTTCTACAATAAAAGAATTAATTGGCAACATTTGGACAACTAAACTCATACGATTGTCAGTTGGTTGACCAGTATCTGCAAACAATCCTCATTTTGGTCCTTTTTCATAAATGAAAGACTAAATGTTGTCATTTTGAGAAAAAAAAAGTAAAAAGAATCATAAACTCTAGAGAATGTACTTTATGTCTCTTGTCATGAGTGAGCTGAAAGGAAGGAGTTTGTTAAGCCACAGGACAGTGATTCTTTGAGGTCACCTGTCAGATCCTCCAGGAGGTATACGTTGTGTCCGTATTGCTAAATAAAATAGAGCCAGAGAAAACATTTAAGCACCAGACCTCTGACGGTCCATATGGCTCACTTCTTACATTATTCCGCAGAATGTTTCTCTTCAGGACATTCTTACGTGCTGGAGAATTCAAACACTGCCAGTCTTTCTTCATGGTAAGGAAGGGCTCTAAACTCCAAAGCCTGTACTCTCGGTCTGAAAACCTTGTGTAAACTTTTCAAATTTGCCAGTGCAGTCTCTCAAGTGCTAGACCCAAGAAAAGCCTCATGAGCTCACTGGCATGCTCTGTAGGATGTAAAAACAGAGCGTTACAACCTCATGGGCCTCTGTGCGCCTGCAACTTCATAGAGGTATATGTAGTACTGTATGCCAGCTGTTTAAAAACAGTGGTTAACATAGTTAACATTTTTGGAATTGCAAGGAACAACTGATAAATCAAATCAATTTTTAGGTAAAGACAATGCATTTCAGAAAATGCATTTCTCTGTATTTATTTACTTTTTCATTGTTATATCAACTTGACCTCTAGTATAAGTATGAATGAATACATAAATTCTTCTTAATAACCTTCGCTACTGTTAAGAACACTGAAAACCAAGCTATGCTTTCCCCAGTGATCGCATTGATGTATTAATCTAAAAGAAATTTTGTCATTGCCAGGCATTAAATTATTAAATACTAAAATACTTCCAGAAGTTAATAAATTCTAATGACATGCTGTGTCACAAAGAGAACAGCTGGACTGAAAAAAAATGAATTATGTTTAAACTATTTTGGTTTTCAATATTTCAAATATTTTGTATTAGTATTACTTTCCTGTGTCACTTATCGGTAATTCGACTTTCATGGATGAGAACGAATGTAGGAAAATTTTGTGGTTCAACTTCTAGTTCACTTTCTATTCCAGTCCCAAACATTGTCTGAATACCTTACAGATTGGAGAAAAAACAAAAACGACCGCACCATCTCCTAAACTTATATGTTGTTTTTCCTGCATAATAACAGTAAAAGATTTTGAGCTTTGAGGATTTTAATGAGCATGAAATTGAGACAAGTTCGGAGACGGTGTGGCAGTAGTCTTTGTGGAAGTACATTTCATCATGGAGCATGTACTTGTTTGCTCTGGCTGCCGCAGGCATGGGTCTCGGGCTATCCCCAAACCAGGATCCAGGCTTTCATTATCATGTTACTGATGGGATACTCCATGTTTATGCTTCAGTTTGGGAATTACCAAAGGATGTTGGACAGTTCCATCTTTTTAGAGTGCTTTGCTGTAGACAAGACTGAGAAGTCTGCATGAGTTGGAAGTTGGGGAGGCTTCCTCGAGGGGTTATACATCACAAGAAAACACTCTTGGCTCTGTTCCTCCAGAACCTTAGAGAGCAAAATTCAAGACTTTTACCTTAGCTTGAGAAAAAGAAGATGAAGGGCTTTTCCACATGACTATCCGAGCTGAGATCTCTTTTCCTGTAAGTGCAGTTGCAGAGGGAATGAGCGGGCCCTTTATTTGTTCTTTTGTACTGAACTTTATGTGATAGAATCCCATCTTCAAAGAAGGTATAAGAAAATGTACAGATATAATAAAACCAATTAAAAAGAAAAATGTGTGGATGGTTCTAGCATAAATTATTGTTCTCAAGTCAGCAACTTTTTCATGCAGAAAATATCATCAGTTTTGAAGAAGAAGATTGAGGGGAGAGGATCACAAATAGATTTTAAATGGTTCCAAGAACAAAAGGTACTGTGTGGCTTGCTGGATTTTTTTTTAAAGCTTACTGTGAATCAGGCAAGATCTAAAAATAACAAAGATCTAGCTGAATGCAAAACACATACTGAGCTCATGAGATGAATCTCAAAATGAAATACAATAAAATTATCAGCTAGTAATGAAATAAAGAAAAGAAATATAGATCTGTGCCTGCTGTTCAGAATGTAAGAAATTGAATCATGACTGGTATAAGTGAAAAAAATACATTAAATTCCTCCAGAGGATCTTGTGTATAAACAGTTAAAAGAATGGCCATGTGGAGTGTTCTGCTTTACATTTTCCTAGATGAAAATACCAGACTATATATTTACCTTGATGTCAAGTGCAATTTGTGAACTAGCTCAGTTTTTCTGATTTTGGATACAGATAGTATACTTTTTTGGTTTGCAACTGAAAGATTAAGAAACAGAAGCAGCATTTAACAATTGAAGGCCTATAAGGGGTTCAAATTCATTTGAACAGTTCCATTAACAACACCGAGAGTTTACCTTTGATATGAAAGGATTGAGTCCAGAACATATGTATGATAATAACATGTTACTACTAACACATTGGCAAATTTTAAAAAAGCACATTTTAGGAACCAGAGTTCCCCTGAGTTTTTCCAGGTGTTGAACTGTAGCATTTTGTTTCATTGAAGGCCTGATGAAGCATTAAATATCTGTGTTTGCAGCCAAAGGAGGGTATTGCTACCCGAGAAAATCCAGGACTGGAATTCAACCACTGGAATTCAGCCACTGCTTCTCTGAAGAATCATATGAGGAAGTGTCACAGATGCAGCTATGTAGGGTTTTTTATATCTTTCGTTTATCTCAAGGGCACACATTAAGTGAGATGTACAACTTCAGTCTCCTCACTGCAGATGACACTGCCCAATAACCACAGCAGAGGAGCTGGGTGAAGCCAGCTGTTCTTCCTACCTCTCTTCCAGCACTCTAATGCAGTTAAAACATGTGGCAATGACAGAAACATCCAATAAACCAAATAACATTTGGTTTCAGGGGCTCAAAAACAGTTTGTGTAAAGCAAAAATGTTCTTATTCTGTCACTATGTCTGCAGTGCATAAAGCAAAAGGACTGAAACAGTAACATGCTTCATACTCAGCCTGTACTCCGATCTTTCCTGGCCAGTTTTTCCAAGCTTTGCCCACCCAGGTACCTGCTTCCCTGTCTTTGTGAATCTGACTGCAAAATGCTGCAGCTTTTCCCTTGCTCACAGTATCTGTGAGCATGTTTAAAACCCACTTCTGCCTACCTCAGCATCTGTAAGATTTCCAAATTTGCTTTGATCCTAAATTCAGGGATGATTATGCTGCAGGCCACTAGCTTGTTTGGATGCAGATTATTCTGCTTCTGCTCCCCACTGTTCTCCAATGCCACTCGAGGATGAGCAGCAGCTCACCTTTGTTCTTTGAAGGACCTGGTGTTTGCAGCAGTTTTTCGTCCTGTTGTTTTTGCTCTAACAGCTTCCTCCAATTTAGCTCTGTGCATTCACAGGTAGGATAATAGCGAAACAGTCTGAAGCCTGCATATTTATAGGAAATAAAGCAGATATGTTCCTCATTCAACAGAATATATAATAAATCAAGTAACTAATAAATGCCTAATGGTTTACTGAGTTTCCAACCTTTGGTGTGGTTTATTCAGATTTTTATCCAAGTAGGAGGAAAACACTGAATGGAGATTCAATTTGAAAAGAGAGTTCATTCAGTTTGTATGGATCTCTGCTTTTCTGAAGTGTTCGTGTTCTTTAGAAAGCACATTTTCTGTATCACTCACTAAGCAAATAAAATAAAGACTCTTGACCTGCACTGTTCTTCAGATGTGAAAAGGAAATGAAATCACACCTCCTCAGTTTTTTTTGTAATTCAAATTCTTCCCCTGAGAGCAGAGCTTAGGGAGAAAAGGACCTACATACTCTGCTCTCTCCTACTGATGTTACACACAAACGAAAGAAGCTCTTTCATTAAAAGCCCACCCAGCATCCATGGAATTGTGTACCTTGCTTTCTTGTTAGGGGTTTTTTCAGTTATTAAATCGCACATTTTCTCAACAATTCTGCTAAGGATGAACTAGGAAATAAAATAAAATAGCTAAAATATGAAAAGAAGTTCAGTGATTTTTATTCTCTAGCAAGGAGGGGATCATTGTTCTGATTACTGCAACTGTTCTTCTGGGTAAACAAATAATAGCCTCCTCAATAAAAGGATCAGATGAAAATGGGCTAACAAGCTAGCTCAACATCCAAGTGAGAAAGAGCCTTGACTTTAATTCTAACAGAAACAAGTCCAAGGTCAGTAAATTCCTGTTGTGCCTTTCTTATAAGATGCATCTGCAGCTTCTGTCTTGACTGATCTAACATGACACCTTGATGAAATGATATGAACTTAAAAGCAAAGACCAGACCTTGCAGTACTGGCATGATTTTCTGTCTTAGTTGTCAAATCCTGGTTGCTTGTAGAAAAATCACATGTATGCATAAAGATGTTGCTTTTCTCTATTCAAATGTGAAATAAGATGTTGAATGATGAGTTTTCTTGAGCTGTTTAGTTTCTAATTAGACTACATAAAAATATATGTAAGAAATCAGAACAGTAAAAAATTCAGCAAGCAGACAGCTGAACAAGGAATGCAACCTGGATGCGGTAAGAATTAAAAGTAATCAAATACAAGCCAAGATTTTTGAAGTTGCCTAAACTGCAGTAACAAGGCACCTTGTGATGTTCAAACACCCAAAGATGGACTGGACACCTACCCCAGAAAAGTGCTGATTATAGGACATGCCCATGTATTTCTTGTCTAGGTCTCTTATACTTAAACTCCTAGTAGGTAATAAAGAGATCAATTGCCACAGGAACAGAAAAAAACCCTGAAGGCCAATCTTGGTAACTATAGCTATACATTGATGTAAGTTGAGAGATTTCAGGGGAGTTCCTTCTAATTTCTGTGAGAGTAAATATGTGTTCAAAGTAATCAAATTATTTCAGCAATAAAATTCAGTTTATCTTAAGTCAGTGAAGGTATATGAATTTATGCCAGGTGAATATCTGACCTTTTGCCTACAAAAAAACAAAAAATGTTTGTAAATCCCTACTTCAAAATGTTTCCTGCAAATTTTCTGATAAAACCAAATGTTTTTGAGGTTTAATCTTATTTGGTTATCAGAAAGATAGAGTGAGAGATAGAAAGAGAATCTTCTATTGATGCATTAAAATAGACAAGCAAAGGTAAGCTCTGTATATACTAGAAACAACTTCATTTTGGGGCATAGCTGAAGTTTTGCTCTCTGCTTACAAAGATGCAAACTCTCTGTGAATACAGAGTAATCAAAAACAAGACATTCAAGACTTGGCTGTATAAATATGTAGAGAAATGTATTTCAATGAAATAGTTTGAGCCTTTCTGCTTCGTGCACTGTTAACATACCCGTCTCTAGAGAAATTCCAAACTGGCAGCCTTGACATAGGTTTGTCCATGAGACTTGGGTGATGAGACATATAATCTGTGAACTGCATGGTATGCGAAGCTGTGACTTCCCATATACTTTTGTGCACCCATAAAGCCTCCCTTTCCCATATCACTTCTTTTTCCCAGCACGGCAAGGCCCAGATGGTACGATGACGAGGAAGGTAGTAAGAAAGGGAAAATCTGCCATAAAAGTTGTCACGAAGAGCTTATGAAATTCAGAAGTAGTTGTGAGAGGAAGTACTGAATTTTAGATGGATAGACTAATGCTTGTTCTTGTGATGCTTTGGTGATTTGGTGAGTGGCATCTTCTGTCCCAGGGCGCACATCTGGCCTCTCCATCTCTTAGAAATAAAAACAAGCAAAAAGAATAGGCAGCTTAGTTTGGAAGGGCTTCTTAAAAAGAAAGAACAAACTTGTAAATCTTTGTTCTTTTTTCTTTGAGAAAACAGAAAATCCCCAAAACTGACCTCTAGATTTGAAAGTACTTGGTTTCTTATTACGTTATACTACCCATTATATTAATTAATTTGTCATCTCTGATAGGCATAGAGGATATGAACTCAGAAAAGATGCTGAAATGTAATTGCTCTCAAATATGTTGTCTGTATTGAAGAGCGCAGATATCACAGCTGCTTACCTCACTCTCCTTTTGTGCAGTTTCACAATGAGCTGACTAAAGGACATGAGGTAAATGTAGGATATAAACCATAACTCATTTTGGTGAAACAAGGGGACTGTAATTTAATAAGAAATATCAGCTGGTAAGGGAGACCAGCTGCTGGTGAAGAATAATCGCCCAAGATCTAACTCTACCTTCTACCTCACTAAGTGACTCAACAGCTATGAATACTAAGTACAAGTTGACCTCTTATAGTAAATCCCTCTAACAACCGCAGAATTTATATCTAAAAATAAAGAACCAATTTCTTAGCTTTTCTAAAGTATGTTTTACTATCCATTCAATTTCATACATGATGAATTAAGTTGTTTGAATTAAGACCAGTATCCTCAAATACGTGTGCTGAAAGAGTATTAGCAGCAAGTCAGTAACAGCCACTGACAGGCACTGTGCTGTTTTTCTACTGTCTACAGTTAGAAGAGAAGGGTCTGTTATGGGACAGAAAAGCTGGAAGACTTAGGCCTAAGGCTGACAAGATCCATAGGTTCATAGAAGTTGCAATTTTACTTCTCATGAATCTCTAGACCGGCCCTTCCCAAGAGCACTTTGCTCAGGTGCCTCACTTAGAGAGAATGGGGACAGTAGCAGCCCCTGAGCTCTGTGCTCAGCTACCTGCATGGGCAGGGGGAGATGTGTCTCCCAGCTCCTCTCCTCACAGGTATTATTCTGCATAACTCTCTGGGTTGTTGCACCGGACTCAGAGTTGCTGCACAATGAAGCAGTTTGCAAGACCAAGCTTGTTCTTTCTTCCCAATGTCTTGATTCCTGTGGAACCCTTCAGACATGTTACTGTGTCTACTCACCAGTATTTGCAGTTCAATATATTATAATTTGCTAGGACACTTGGAAATAACTTGTTCCTTTTTTCAAACAATTAATGATTCTTTATCACCAGAATAAACTGATGTGTTATAAGTGACTGTAACTGAATGTGTTGGATGTCTTTACACTCTGTCTTGGAATCTGTAACAGCTCAATTTTGTAAGACTGTAGGCACACAGATCAAAATGCACCCAATGGGACATGTTTGTTTATATATACATATGTGCGTGTGTGTGTTGTTTTACAGATGACTTTGCAAACGAAAGAATGAATTAGATTTGCTAGTCTCCTTACTGTTATCTCAAGTACTACAAAAGTGAAAATTTTCATTATTTTTTTTCCCTTCCTGTACCACATGCTTTTTTCAGCCAAATTTAACTACTCCTTAACACAGTTTATCCAGCTCAAGGGAGCTTAAGTGTAGTGGGGGAAGAGGGGAGCTGGGACTCCTTTGCTTTCACTCTGTTCTATACTTGGAACTGTGAGTCCCAGAGCAGGAGAAATCAGCTTGTCCGGCTCAAGCCTTGGTGGGTCTATGGGTGCAGCTGACTCTGCCCACCTTGGACCTGGGCATATTTCCTCTGTTCCTTGACCAGAATAGCCCTTCTACACTACAGAGGAGGCAAGAGATAAAACTGAAGATTTTATTTCCTCAATTTTAAAGATGAAGGAGCAATTACTGGGAGAGCAATCAGAGACGTGGCCTGGGCAGGGGACAAGTAAGAGAGCAGGGTGGGCTTGACTGCGCTGGAATGTGACACTTGTTATTTGTCATAGAAAGTGTTCTCACATTTGTTACAGACTTTTAGCTAAATCCCTTCAGTTAATTCATTTTTATTATACGACTTCTCAATAATGGTACAAACCCTTGGGGTAAAAATCTCCAGGTCATCATTTCAGGATCTATGTGTGTGTTTTCCTGAAATATTGGATCTTAAGTATATACATAGGGAATTTCCCCACGTGAAGATGGATGTAGATGTGACTTTGAACGCTTTGGGGAATCAGAGATAACACGCTTATGGATATGTTTATTTTTAAAATTAAATAAACAAATATATATATACCAATGATCGGAAATTGTGGCTAGAGCAGTGCTTAATATTTTGTTGCCATCTTGAGATTATCTAAATAGACAATTAACAGGTTGTCCCCAAAATCTCTGTGAACTTCTTAGCATTCAGTTTTCATTTGGTAATTATTTATGGTATTCGAGGAAGATTTTTTCCTGAAAGATATAAAAATATATCTCAGCTGTAAAAACATACTTGCTAGTTCAACTTATCTCTAGAGAAAATTTAAGATCTTCATGGTGAATTCTTCATGAATAGGACAAAGCAGTTTTACATTAATTTCCCCTTGGAAAGGATTATAAGAACCAGTCTGGATTAAAGGACAAGTTTGGAAAGGCATGATCTTTGCAAAGGTTTCATTTTCTTTTGATGCTGATAAGCTGACATTGGTAGGTTGAGCATGTGTTTGTTGAAAAATCCTTGCCAGCCAATATTTCTGCTATTCTCAGTATGTGCACATAATCTTTCTGCCACATGCCATCAACAGAAAGGGTCATAGTTAATTATCGAGAGCTGACTCCTAAAGACTGAGAAACATTGCAGGCTTCCTTGCATGCTTTCAATAAAAACACATTCCCACCTGCCAATACTGGATGCTGTACTACAGTTTTTTAGGGGCCAGGTGGACAAAACCTGTATAGAGAGAAACATCACCACAATATATTGGAGTAAGAGAAGTTTAGATGCCAGAGGAACATCTGCTCCAGCCCCATGCACTGAAGCAGCATCATATCTCCACAGAGATTTTAACTAACACAGTGCTTTGTGGCAACTTTGGCAGGAGTTGCTAACTTGGAATGTGTGACCAGTAAGTGTCCACACGTGCCTTATTGTCTGTGGCAGAACTTCCATTAAATCCTTAGAAGACATCGTTTGGAAGTCCACGTGGAAGAGCTTTTTTTGTCTTGCCAGAGACCCACAAAAGTTTTAGGTTTCCAGTTGAATTAATTCAGCTTTGCCACCATCCTCCCAGTTTTCAGTAAGTGGCTGTTTGAGGAACTGCCTGATAGCACAGGGTCCTGTGGGAAACAGCGTCAGCTGTCTGCGAGATCCTTGGGCAGAAACTCCCATACCAGGGGCTGGCTTCTGGTCCTCAGGGAAACCATCGACCTGCAGAGTCTTGAATTGGTGTTTCACTTTGGTGATTTCCTACGCATAAGCAGAGCATCTCTGGTTAAATACCTCTTGTACTCAAGTTTGCTCCGAGGTTTTTCCTTCCCTTAGTCACCCAGAAGTGGGCACAGAGAAGGCTCCTCCCCAGACTGCCAGGTAAAGGACACACCAATNCAGTAAGTGTCCACACGTGCCGCATTGTCTGTGGCAGAACTTCCATTAAATCCTTAGAAGACATCGTTTGGAAGTCCATGTGGAAGAGCTTTTTTTGTCTTGCCAGAGACCCACAAAAGTTTTAGGTTTCCAGTTGAATTAATTCAGCTTTGCCACCATCCTCCCAGTTTTCAGTAAGTGGCTGTTTGAGGAACTGCCTGATAGCACAGGGTCCTGTGGGAAACAGCGTCAGCTGTCTGCGAGATCCTTGGGCAGAAACTCCCATACCAGGGGCTGGCTTCTGGTCCTCAGGGAAACCATCGACCTGCAGAGTCTTGAATTGGTGTTTCACTTTGGTGATTTCCTACGCATAAGCAGAGCATCTCTGGTTAAATACCTCTTGTACTCAAGTTTGCTCCGAGGTTTTTCCTTCCCTTAGTCACCCAGAAGTGGGCACAGAGAAGGCTCCTCCCCAGACTGCCAGGTAAAGGACACACCAATTCAGGGAGGGTGAAGTCACTTTGACACATCTCTGTATAGAGCCTGAATATTTGGGCTTTATGCAGGTGACGTAGAGGATATTTGGAAAAATGGTTATTCACTTTTTTTGTTCAAAAATAAGAAATCTCTAGGCATATTCAAGAACTTTCAGAACATGAAGAGACTTCTGTGCCCAGAGCATGAGGAATACCAATTCTTTCCATAACTTAGTACTCTAACTTTTCCACAGCTCAAACCTCGACTCTTTCCTATATGGTGTCTCCACAGAAGCCACCTGTATAATACCTCTTATGCACCTCTTTAGTGGGCAGAGAAACACGGATGCAGGTGAAAATTTACCCATGATCATTTTCTGCAGTTTCTTGTTTCTCCAGTCACCACATCAATTTCTCCACTAATGTAGTGGAGAAATCAAATCTAAATGCAGGTAAAGAGTGTTTGAAAATTTTCAATTACTTTTATTTCTTATATGCACAATAAAAGTTAGGTTATTCACTTTCTTTTTCTGTCATCACCCCACTGCTTTCCAACCCAGCCTTCAAGTTTCACGTGATCATTCATTTCTTTGCAGTCTATTTCCAAGAATGTAGTAATTATTTTGCAAGGTGGATGTAATGGTAGAATACTGGACTGTGTGAAATGAGCTGTCAGCAAGGTACCGCTCTGAAACACTAGAGACAAAAATATCCAGGAAACATATGTACTAACACAGTAGATATGATTTAGAAATCAAATGAATAGAATTAGCAAACGAAAGAGATGATAAAAATAAATCTTACAGTCAATTTAATTTTTCTTGGTCAAAGTTTTAAGCTTTCTTTATCAAACTGCAAATTTATATCATAAAAAAGGGTAGTCCTCTTGACAAATCACAGCTTTCTAACTTCAAATATTTGTAGGCTTTAAATTATCAGTATTTAAGAAAATCTGCCTCCCCAAATATTTCAAAGATAACAGTAAAGAAGAAGGGAAAAAAATTAATAACTTCAGTTTTTAAAAAGGATAAAAAAATGCCTGGGATTCCAGGAGACTGAAGAACATATTCTAAGGGAAGAACATAGAGGCAGCACAATATACAACAGCGTCCTTGCGCAGCGCGTGTCTGCAGTGCATCTCCACAGAACACAGAGAAATTGTAGATGTTGATGCTAATAGATAGGGGTGCTGTGGTTGTGTGCGGCTGCCCTTGCTATAGCTGCCATACAGGTTCTTTGACTGCCCACCACCTCCTACCCTGCACAGCAACTGCCTCCAGGAACCAGTTCACTTCCCTGTGTGCAGCTCTGCTATAATTAGGTCCAGTACACTACTGGAAGAGGTAAAGTATACAACTTAATGCCCATGAGAGTTCAGATTAGGGTGGATATGTAACCTCAACTGAAAACTACATACAGAAATAAAGGTAAAAAAGGGGAAAAAATAAAATAACTTCTTACTCTTAAGAAAAATCCCATTCTACGCAGCTTTGACAAACACCCATTTATGTTTCTATTGCAATATCTCTTTTAACTTGCTGCTCCAAATAAATATCTTAACACTATATATAGAAAATTGGTGTACAACCCATCCACAAAATGTTCATCTCTTTTCAAGCTTCACAGCAGTATTTTTCCTCACACATCTCTCTCACTAAAGATATCCCCTTTTCTAAATATCTGAGTTCACTGACTGTAATTTAAACATCTCCAATCCTCATTAATTTGCAGTTTAGAAATTAGGCCAGATCTGAATTCCTACTAATGTAAAAAAATTGCCTTCAGGAAAATCAAAAGAATATTAATGACATTTCTTTACATAAACAAAACAGTCATGCAGTCTTTTTTTCCTGTTCTATTTTCATTGTGCTGGTTAAGGAGTGGGAATATACCCTTATAATCAAGCATGATTTATATAATATGTTAATTCTTAAGTGGTGGCTTATCATCAGCAATGTGAACTTTGAGAACTCTGCAAAGAGTGCAATGAGGACAAGCTTTTCTTGTGGGCTTCCAGTGCACTCCGCAACAAATTGTGTGTCGCAAGTGTTTGCAGAGCCAATATGCTGCCTCAGTCATGAAAGTCTGACTTGGAGCTCTTTTAAGTTCACACTTATAGTTCCAAGACTTATCTATATTTGGTCATAATGTTTTCATAATATGACCTTTTCCGGTATACATGGAGAAGAAAAAAAAATAATTTTTTTTGAGGAAAAAGAACATTTTAAACCCAAACCGAATATAGGAGAGAAGGAGATTTTTTTTGCTGAGGACTCAGCGATTTAAGTTCAATTCTCAGAAGGCTACAGAATTACTGACTAGCCTGAAGCCTCAACTCTTCATTTGTCAAAAGTATATAGCTGTCATTGCAAGAGTGTATAAAATGGCCAACAGCATTTAGGCAACTGAATTCTGCCACTGGTCATGCAATTCAAAGGAGCATATGGAGCAATGCAACTCACACTAAGCTGGACAGCTGTTGGACAGCTGGATCACTCTGGGGGGTCCACCAACCGTAGACTGGATCTACATTGGCTGTAATGGGAATTTGGGCATATATAGACATCATCTAGTAGAAACTTTGACTGATGTGCCTTAATTCTGAGTTTTTCCAGCCCTTTTTGATGTGCTCAAGTCAGGTAACCTTGTTCCTTCTGCTCCGTTTTCCTTATCTGTGAATGAAGACAGCAAGGACTACTGCAAAGCAGTGTTGTAGTCTAGTTCAATTAATATTTGAACTTCTCTCTGTGTAAGTAATTTGGATAAAACTCATATTGTCTTCTGCAAAAACATTCTTCATTGGAGGAATTCCCCTCAGTCTCCTATCCTGTAAATTAGCATCTCAGTTGATGAGGAAAGGATGAGTTCTTCGTTCTGAGAATTAGGAACACTGCCTTCCCCGTGCTGTACATAGCTCTTGACACAAAGATTTTAAACTTAGCCAAACATTTTTTTTCTATGCAGCTTTTAAGTATCTTTACTACTGCAACGGGATTTTTTTTGGTACTGAAATACAGTAATGCTTCATACTTCAACTTCCCTTTCTCGGTTCTGTTTTAAAATGCTTTTCACGCCTTTTTTGTTTAACTGCAATCGTAATAGTGAGAACCTTTTAATCTTCACAAACATTAGCCTTCCCTAGTTGCTTATCAATAGAAAGAATAGGAGGGGAAAATTCTGGTTGTATGAGTTATCCTAGAAAGAAGTATGCTTAAGGAGTTATGACCAAGACAGAAAAACTTCCTAATGTTGTGTTGCCTGTGTCGAAATCTTGCTAGAAAATTAGTATATCACAGTTGAGGTAATTACAGCATCTGTGTGTGATCTATCAAGACACAGTGATTATAAAAGGCTGCTGTCTGGAAAATTCCCATCTTGTTATTCCTTCTCCAATTTGATTCCTGGTAGAAAGCTAAATAATTTGCACAATTGAAAACTACTTTTTTTTTCACTTTCTTTTCAGTAAAGTACCATGTCAAGCTAGATGATAGGTAGTCATGCCTCCAGATTAATCAAATTGCAGTGATCTCCAGGATGCTGAGATTTCATTTTCTTTGACTGGTGGATTCCAACTATCAAGAGATTCATCACTGCAAATTATGCACTTGCAAACAAAACAAAACAGGATGAAAGCTAATAATAATTTAGATATCTGTTCCTAAAGGGATGTTTGAAAAACTAACAGCTTCATTCCCCGCCCCTTCATAATGCTGTCCACAGTTTTTCTAGTGTCATAGAAAGACTCTGGCATGTTGGCTTGATGTAACACGCTTTTTTAGTACGCACTTGATCTGGCCAAAGCATAGGAATTTGACTCAGCTGGGGAGAAACGCATAGGTAACAGAATACAATGCTTCAGCAGACACTGAAAGCTTATGCTGGCCTCACGGATCTCTGTCCTCTCTTTAAAGCCAGGCCATTGTGCCAGAGAGAATTCAACATCATGATGTTAAAAAGATGAGATAGACAACCTCTACTTTGTACAAGTATTCCTAAGTGTCTAAAGGTTGTTGGAGGCCTATAATTCAAACTTTGGGGAGGTATTTATTCCCCTTTTGTTCTCCTGTTTACTCTCTGCTCTGAAGCTCTTAGAAGTTAAAATATTTCCCAGAGCAGCCAATACTTGCAGTCACCTGAAACTGAGCAGAAAAACCAAAAGCCTTCCTGTGTCAGTGAACACCAACATTCTCATTCTCAGGCGTAATGAGAAAAATCCTGCTGTATGTGCATGCAAACAGTTTTAATATTCACTCTGTCGGCTTAGATTTTTTCCCTCATGTTCAGCTTTAGATATGAAGCTGACAATATGAAGATACCAGTTTATCAGAATTTAGTTCAGATGTTGTTGAATGACAGTTTCTGATTGATGATAAATGGACAAATCCTCTTCATCCATGTGGCTCATGCACCTGGACATATACACATAGGTGTGTGAGATGATTAAACTTTTAAAATCAGTTCTCACCTAAACTAAAGTAAAATGCCAAAGAATTCTGTCCCTAAGGAATTTGTTATATTTATAAGCAAACAAGAGGGAAAGAGTTGCATTGCAACAACAGACAAAGGAAGCTCAATTTCAACCTATAGCACTCACTACGCTTATACTGCAGAGATCTCAAATGAAGTGAAGCAACAGGTAAGTATATCTTAATATAGGAAATGCAACTGTGTAAGGATTATATAGTTCCGCCTACCATATTATGAAAAGCATCCTCCCTCCTCTAGATCTGTACTGAATTCAATGCTCTTGGGGAGCATCAGGCAATTTGTAAATCACAAGTGGTATTAGGCATGAGGTAGGTGCTGCAGTGCTTATATCCAGCAAGATAGCAATCCTTCTAGGAAGAAATAACAGCAGACTTCTCAGTATTTACAAGTTACAACTTAGGCACTACGGCATGCCCAAGTGTGCTAGGCAGAAGCTTGAAGTTCAATTAATTCTGTTAACGTGCACTATTGTTCTTAACAGCCCTATGTATCTTAACATTTGGTTAAACCACTATTATCGCTTTAAAACTGATGTGTTAGGTAATTCACGCAACATGTTTCTCTAAGAATTTGTTAATACATTTGCTTGCTTTGTTAAGCGTTTGGTGCTTAAGCCAAAAACCTGGCAACTACAAAAGGGTAGTCAAATCTCTCCGCATCCTCCACCCCTTTAAACAGAAGGAATACATTGAAGTCCTTTATCCTCAAAGAAATCAGCAACATATCCTCCATACAGTTTTTGAGACTGCGTGGGTGACCTAATGAGGGTGCAGTGGTCAGAGAGCAAGAGAGACACACAAAGCAATGTGTTTAAAAGGCTTTATAGACAAAGCAGACTCAATGAGATGGTGACTGCATTCTAAATAATACAAGGATGTCTGTGCTGCACATGCATACGTATATGTTGAGAGGCATTATCAGGCAGACTTCATCAACAGCTGAAGTGCTTGTACACTTCAATCGCTGAAGGTTTTATACTTCCAGTTTAGCCTGATAAAATGAGATTTTTCACCAGAAAGGGGATTCCAAATTCAACAAAGAAATACTAATGTAATTTTGTCAAACACAGGAAGACTGATGATATTACAAGTTGCATGGTCTACCTTAGAGGCCAAGAAGAGTTTTCTAGCTTGAGCATAGCTTCTTCACTTTCATGTAAGACCTTTAAGACTAAAAACAGAGGAAAACGTCTCAGAGAAAAAAAAAATGCTTTCTTGTCTCCAAATGTGTAATTCAGGAGAAAAAAAAAAATCCAGGGGACTTCTTCAACAGCTGGACATCAAAGTCAAACTGGGTATATGGAAAAAAATAGAATTTGCCTGAGGCAACTCAAGGTGCCAAGCCATGGAGGAAACATTATGAGTAGCTCTCTTTGTGTCAGCTCGATGGAAAGTACTGTGTGAACAAAGTTGCTTACTGAATTATAAAATGATATGTGCACTGTTCACTGTGCAAAATTCCATGTGTTTTGGCCCAATCACTTTTGCCATCCAAAAGAAAGCTTCTAAAGTATTCGTATATGTGAGTGTGGGCCAGATGTCTCATTTTTCAATAAATATGAAAAATATTAAAAACTAAAGAGTATAATTCTTAGAGCAAAGCTTTATAGATATTTGAGGACAGAATGTGGTACCTACAATTTACATGAGGTGTAAGAACTACAAGTTATTTTTTTTATAAATCTTAATGTGAATGAAAATAAATAGCCACATGATGGCAGCAGAATACACGACAAAGAGGAAGGGCATAGTCCCCTTTTCATGGTCGAATAGAAGAATTTGAAGGAAAGGCAGGGTGTCATCTTCAACCTTTGTTTATAGGGAGTGTTCTCTGCTTGCCTAGTTTTGAACAGGAGTAGCACGAAGAGTAAAACTGTAACCATGAAGTTAAGAGTCTATGTTGTTTGATGTAGTAGTTCATCAAGGATGTAGCTGTAGCTCAACAAAGGCCAACAGATGTGAAAAGTGGAGTGTTTGCAAGCAAGAAATACACATCTGGTTGCAAAGCAGTATGCTAATGATCCAAATGCTGCCCAATTGTGAAAGACATCGGAGTTACACCTCAATGTTCCCAAGCCCTTATTAGTTGATCAAATAAGAAATTCACATCATATGCTGTTGCATAACTAGGGTTACATGGGTTACAAGTGCATACAAAAAGACTGCTGAAAAAATGACACTGGAAAAGAGGGGGGTTTCAATTAAGGGACAGAAGACACCCTCAGATTTCTGGTCTCTTCTGGATGGACATATGAGAAGAAATATCTCCAATGTTATCATAAATGGATACATCTTATTCTATCATTGTTTGTTCATTCTTTTTCGTCTTATTTCCGTCTGTGATCAGTATCCTTAACTTTATTCCTTGTCCAGCTCCCACTGTCTTTTTTCTTCTGAACACTTAGCCAACATGTTTAATTGCTTCAGTCTTTCACTTCTGTGGGCCTGTCCTTCTAGTGATAAGGATTCTCAGCTGTATCATTCATACATGTTATCTTCATAACAAGAAGTATCAATCTACCAACAAACATTTGGACATCACCAAACTGTTTTGCTGGATTGAGATAGGTTCGGTGTGATGTGGGTATCTATCTGAAGTGCTTTCTCCCCTTTCCTTGCCAGTCGTCTCACACTATGCCCTCTGTACCCTTCTCACCTCTAGCTCACCTGATCTTCCTGGCAATCCAGGAGCTTTTCTCCAGTAACTTCAGTCGTTGGTGGAGCCTGCCATGCAAGGTGGCACTGGGGCTCTCTTTTCTTCCTCCTTCATATATCCAAGATCTGAGCAACTCTGCCATCTAATAATCTTATGTAGTATTACCTGCCACTGTGAATCACAACACCACTTCGTGTTATTCACCACTTTTGCTTGCCGTTGGCCTCAGGTGACTCACACATGCTATGTTGCCCATTATCATGAGTTTGCAAGATCGCCTTGAGACATGGCAATTCAAAACAATCAGAAAGAGAGAATTTGTTACACAATGCACAAGCAAGGTGTCAAACTCTTTCCCATGGGATGCTTTGGAGGCTAAAATCTTACATGTGTTAAATACATAACTGGCCAAATTCATGGAATGAAAAGCTGTCAAGACTACAAAATGCAAAAGCATCACCTGAGCTGCAGGTTGCTGGAGAGGAGGAGACAATCTGGAGAACAATCACTGTATAGTTACCCTGGTCTTGTAATTTAGGAAGTTCTTATTAGCCAGTGTCAGGAAAAGGATATTGGACTAGGTGGACCTTTGTTCTAACTCTGTATGGGCATTCTTATTTTCTTATACTCATATAAAATACTTGGGATTTTTTTCCTTGGAAACTCAACTTTTGAAATTTCTATGTTTGCTTTTTTTACTGAAGTTGTAAGGTGACTGAAAAAAAAAATCTTTAAAAGGACTCAGAAATCTAGAGGCCATGAAAAAATGTGAATTTTGTGGGGTTTGTGTCCTGATTATTTTGGTATAGCTCATAATTGGCACTGATGTTTTGTAATGAAAATCACTGGTATAGGATGACGGCTTAAGTGAGCAAGTAGAAAGAAAGAATTAAAAACAGTCTACCACTTGTTATCTGAAATTTTTTTTATGTTTGAAAACACATGAATCAACACAACTTAAATCTCTCTTATTTGGAAACATAATAACAAAAGGCATAAATAGGCAGCCCCGGTTTTCTCTCATACACAGTTTATTTTCTTGTGCAGGCTCACACGATTCAAATGTCTCACCTAGTTCACCAACTTTGACCTCTTCCTGCCTATCAAGATGTGTTTTAAGGATTACCTTTGGAGAAATTGGATTTCAGACCAAGAAAGTAGTGTGTGCGTTTGGGAGAAGGGGGCAGGAATTAAAGAATCAGATACAACAATCTAAAAAGCAGCTGTTGACAGAATTCCTTCTGTACAGAATATATCTGACAACATTTCCTGAGGTGCCAATGCGACGGTGCTGTGGGTTGAGTCAGCTCAGTCTGATGCAGCCACTTGCTCACCCCCCCCCAGTGGTATGGAGATAATTGGAAGGCAGAAAGTGAGGAAACTCACAGTTGAGATAAAGACAGTTTAATAGGTAAAGCAAAAGCTGCACATGGAAGCAAAGCAAAACATGAAATTCATTCGCTGCTTCCTATCAGCAAGCACGTGTTCAGCCATCTCCAGGAAAGCAGGGCTTCACCATGCATAATGGTTACTTGGGAAGATAGATGGCATATCTCTGAACTTCCACCTTCCTCTCTCTTCTCCCAGCTTCTTTTGCTGAGCACAATGTCATATGACATGCAATATCACTTTGGTCACCTGGGGTCAGCTGTCCCTCTCCCATCCTCTTGTGCACCACCAGCCTGCTCACTGGTGGGACACAGTGAAAACCAGAAAAGACCTTGGCAGTGCGCAAACACTGCTCAGCTAAAACATCCCTACCTTATCAACACTGTTTTGGTCACAAATCCAAAACATAGCACCATATGAGCTACTGTGAAGAAATTTAACTCCATCCAAGCCAAACTCAGTATGGAGGGACACCTCTGTTACTCTTAATAGTGGGAGGGGGGGTTCTCTTTTTTATTCTATAGAGATAGGTTTTCAGCATATTATTTTCTTTTTCATGGGCTGCAGGATCTGAAGTAGAGATTGTTTTCTGTCTTTTCCCTCCACACTAAGTACATCTCAGAAGTTTTATTAACCTACTTCAGCAGTGCCAAAGGAGTGAGAGCACCATGGATTCAGACGCTTATTTGGCCTGTTAAATTGCATTGCAAATACTCTAAACTGTTGCATCAAATGTGGAGGTTATAGAGATGACTTATTAATGTAGCATATCTAACTTAATGTCTGAAACATCCCAACTAAAGTGGAAACACCAGGCTAAGATCTATTTTGTTGTATATATGATAAAATTTTCGCTGCTAGTTAGAGTAGTCAATTAATTTCTCCATGAAAGAAGAATAAATTTGGAACATCAACATATGCAAACAACACCAAAATAGATTTCCATTACAAAAATAAGTTAGTTATTAAGTTCTACTCTAGGCTGTTTATGAATACAGCGGATATTGTCTCAATACCTGAATATTTTCTTTTAATGAGGAACATTTTTGTTAGAGGAAGATTATGATTATATCCAATACAGAAGAGTTCAGCTTGCTAATGCTTAAAGTTTTCAAATGGCCTGTTCATATGTCTAAGTAGATAATTAATAAAAGATGAATAGCACAATATCAAAAGACATCTGTGTTAGCTGTAGAAATATAATGAAGGCAATTTATTAAGTTTCAGAACAAAACCAACAAATATTTTCTCAGTTCAAAAGACCCAACTGAATCTTCAATAAGAATCTTCTTAACTCACTGCAGTGGTTTGCACATATGGTACTTTCTACCCACAAACTTCTTAAAATGCTCCTGAGGGACATGGATTGTACTACAGGTGTATTTTTAAATGTTGTCATAAAAAAATAGGATAAAGAGCTCATCAGTCAGCCAGAACAGTGAACAAAAGGGTCTTTAGTTCACGGAATGATCTAATCTTTAAGTGTCGTATTTGGCAAGGGCGCATAGGGCTCTATCTTTGGTTGTGAAAACATGTGAGTCTTTTATAAGGCCAAGGAAAAGCGATCAGTAAGAGGAGTTGCCTGTGGTCATCGTGCTACAAACTAGTAATGGGCAACTTTAACAAGGTGCTCATTCCAGTTCCTGTAAAACTCAGTGAAAGAAAAATCCTTTTCTTACTCTTATAATGGTCTGGATCAAGTCCAGTGTTTAACTAGCGATCCATTGATTTTGGATTTTTATTAAGAGTCTCTGATTTTTATTTGGCTTTTCAGCACTTGAAAATCTTGCAATAACAACTTGTCTGTACAGAATAACCTACCGGTTATTCTGCAACTTTTGTCTCCAAATTGGTTCAGAAAATTGAAAAGGAGAGGGAAAGGTTCAATCAAATTGAATTTAGATACTTAACAGCACTTTAGGACTGTATTAATTAGCTTAAAATATATATGTAAGAGTATAAGATACCTCACGTTATAAACAAGGTCTTTTGGGATTACTGTTCATCCTGAATCATAGCAGAAAACCAGAGAATTACACTATGAAATTAAGAGGTAGCATATTCAAAACCAATAAAAGTGAATACTTTCTTATAATAGCAATAATTGAACTGCATGACTTACTGCCAAAGAAAGCACTGAAGAAAAAAAAATAGTGAGAGGTAAAAAGAAATTGTACATTTACACAGAGAGCAAAAATTCTGGCGTTATAAATGTTATTGCTAAAAATAATATTTTTAAGAGTTATTAAAACACGCTTTGCGGCTCAAACCAATATCTCACTAATAAATAACATGATGAAACTTAACGTATGGGGGCTGATTATTCTTCCAAAATATTTAGAATATCCCTCTGTTAAAAACTATAGATTAAAAGGACTAAAAGTTTTACTAAGCGTGACAGTTTGCAAATAACCAAATGTAAGAACTGTTTGGAAATTAGCTTCTTATCGTTTCATAGTGATGGTTTTCCACAAGTAACATTTTGATATAGATTTCTCCTACCTACAACGAGAGGGGTGGAGAGGAGAGGAGAGGAGAGGAGAGGAGAGGAGAGGAGAGGAGAGAATACAACTGCTGCAAATGCAATGGCACCTGGAAGAAGCTGCAAGCATGTCGAGCTGTGGGTTAAGACTCAAAATTACCTTGGTCTGTTGGAAAAATACCCCAAAGAAATGTAATGCTGTCTGATAAAGATTACTTCAAAGTTTGGCACATAGGGTAAGAATAATCACACAGATACAGGAAGAACATCTGGGTGGTTCTACAAAACACATGAGATGAAAATGGTTTGCAAACTGGACACCTGGCAGTAATGTTATACTGCTGCAGAAGTTAGTAGTTCTGCAATTCAACAAAGATATGTTCTGATGGGAAAGAGCACAGAAGAGAACAAGAGGGACCATGGGCTGAGCTGTCTGAAAACGAGAAGGTTGAGGGAAGACACAGTCACAATTTGCAACGCACAAAGGACTCCCAGAAAGAGAAATGCTGGAACGTACGCCCCATGTGCAAGGCAGACAGAACAAGGCACAATAGGTGTAAATTGCAGAGAGAAGGCTGGAAGGAAAAGTTTAGGGGAAGTATCTAATGATGAGNGTGGGTCTTGGGACTGGGTGTATGCCCTTTACAGAAATGGCTTGAGAGGTTCTGACTCACATTGTTGTTATGAGTCACAATAACATTGTCAAGGACTACTACTTCGTTAACCATATTAATTTTATAAAAAGCAATAGAAATGTGATAAAATACATTAATGAAAATAGCATAAGCATACAAACAATACTTGAATGCAAATGCATTATCCTATACAACCAAATAACATAAGCTGATTTAAAAAAATTGGTCTCAGGCTGTTTGCAATGAGTGTAATCTGCTTGATGAGCCCTGATTTGGAGCTGGTTAAGTTGGTAAATTTCCCTCTGGGAGTGAGGGGTCCAGTGGTTTTATGCAAATACTTCTGAAATAAAATTGTTTGGGCACTTTAAAGTACTTTTGTTGCTATTGTTTTGTTTTTTCGTTTCAAAATTAACCTAAAAATGTAACCGTTTTCTCTTATCTTGTGAATAACTCAGAGAACTAGATATAGCAAGGAGTCCAGTCTAAGTTTTAAAAAGACATAATGTGATGAATGCATTTTCACTAGCTGGAAGTGAATTTAGAAACTCCTTAAAGAACGTATACAGTTACTCAAGAGAAAGAAAAAGTATCTGCAGTACCAGCAAATCATTCCTGCATAATCAAAGGTGGAATCATACTCAACCCATTTGCTTTCAGTCTTCAGGACTGCTAAAATGGCACCAAAATCCCCAGCTCCCTAAGCTTATAATTTACTTTCTCATAAGTTTGTAGCTCAGTAGTCTTTAAAACTGTGGCTAGAACCTGATATTTAAACAAGGTTTATTATAGGAACACAAGTGTATATTACAGAAAGAAAGCTGGAACAAACTTGGATTCAGATTCACATTTTACTGACTATTAAAGAGCAAATAATATTAATTTAAACTTATTTCATGTTAACGGTTTTTCAGCCTCATGGAAGTGCTATTAAAACCAGATTTGGATAGTAGTAGTCAGTGAAATACCTAACTGATCACCAAACATATCAACATTAATAGCACAACTAGTGCTTGAAAAGCGATTGGAAAGAACCTAAGAATAGTGAGTGAGGCACTTCTGAAGTAAATAAGAAATTAACAAAGGTAATAAATATAATATATTTTCCTGTCTAACTATAAAAGAAAGAATTGCCAAACAGAATTTCTTAGTTAGACTCATATCGGCCCTCTAGACCAAAATACTTGAACTGGAGAAGTTATGTGACTAGATGGCCTCTGAGGCCTCAGGTCAACAGGACTTTAATTTATACATTTCTTTAAAATAAAAAGTTAATCTTTCCCGATCTGAGAAGGAAAAAAATGTAGCACAATAAAAATATTTAAAGCATTTTTTCTTTTAAAATCTAAACTCTTCTATTATCATATAAGCAATTAAATTCTCACAATTACTTTCTTCATTCCATTTCTGCAGTTTTGAGCCTTTTGAGATTCCCTGTGTTTCATGCGAACTATGTACAAAAATACAGTCATAAAAGCATTTTTCTTAATTTCAGACAACAAAGAGAAGTCAGTGAATGTCATAACTTGTAGGGGAAAGAAATTTTAAGATAGTATGTTGAATGAATTGCTGACAGTAACTGAAAACTGATGACATGGAAAACCTGGGGTAGGGAACCTTGATATTCTTTGTGCTATATTCATTGATATTCATTGATATTGATATCAATGATATTCATTGATATTCATTGATATTCATTGAGTGTATAATACAACCATAGTCTGTAAGGGAGGTGACGGGTGTGAAGGAAAAACACCGATATGTGACAAGATAAAGCAGTTTTTAGTCGACATAAGCACAAGACAAACATTTGTTTAGTCAAAGCCCTGATCCAACATACAGTGAAATGCAGGTCAGACCAAATAAATAATTACGTTGTTGGCTATTCATGTTTCTATCAGTTTCTATCATGAAGTGATTGGCTTATGTGCTGAGAGGACCGAGTCGCTGGACGTGGCATTGGATGTTGTTCTCTGTGACTTTAGCAAGGCCTTTGACGCACCATGCCATAGTGTCTCTGCATCCGCACTAGTGAGACATGGCTGAAGATGTGGACAACTAAGTGAGTGGGAATTTGTCTGCAGTCAAGGGCAGTGATTGGCAGTACAAAGTCAACTGACAGCTGGTTACCAAGGGCATCCCTTAGGGAGCGAGCACCCATCAATGCTTTTATTAATGGCCTTGATGAGAGCACTCTTGGCAAATTTCAAGTTTTCAGCCCAGATGAGGGCTGTCAGGTCTCCAACCCTGTCTCTGGCCCTTCCTCCTGGATGGGCCTTGGCCTCACACTGAAGGTTATTGGTCTCCTAGGTGAACCCCTTGGACACGTGCTGTGGGATTGTCTCCAGTCCTTTCTCTGGCACCATTTCTGGGGCTGGAGCTCCCAGCTGGGCCTGGGCCCAGGTTCACCTCCTTGAATGCCTGGGGCTGTCAAAGGATCCTGTTTGTTTGCCAGTTTTTCCCCTTGTGTTTGGGATCTGTGGGATGGTGCCCATGGGTGAGGGCACAGACTGCCCTGCGGTCACCCCAGCTTTTGGCTCACCTTCTGGGAGCAGCTGTCCCTCACTGGCACAGAAAAAGGAAACCAATAGAAAGCAAATTCAAGAAGAACGTAGCAACAACTTACGCAAAACCGAAAATACTGGCATTTAGCAGAGAAATCAGAGGGCAGCAAGACCCATCTTCCTTTAGACTGTGCCTCAGAATAAACTATCTGCTTTTTTCTTTATGAACTCCAAGAATGATGGCTCCTCATCGATGCACTGGCTGCTGGCACAGTCCTGGAAGAGAAGCAGGGCACATTTTGAATCTCCCACTGTTGTGTCTCCTACCACTGGATTCAAAGGAATTGCTTCTAGTACAGACAACTTTCTCATGCTGGTAACCTGCTCAGCAACATGTCACAAAACCGCAG
This sequence comes from Steatornis caripensis, assembly GCA_013398225.1. Classification (NCBI taxonomy): domain Eukaryota; kingdom Metazoa; phylum Chordata; class Aves; order Caprimulgiformes; family Steatornithidae; genus Steatornis; species Steatornis caripensis. The sequence continues at coordinate 267,196 of VZSC01008753.1, forward strand.
CCATCACTAGCAAGTAGGAGAACAGAAGACAAATTAGAATAACTTGGAAAATATGTGTGTGAGTTGCTATGGCTTTTTATCTCTTTTCACAAATCATGAACTTTGTAGCATGTGTGACAATATCCTAAAGTGTTATGTTTATATTGCTCCAGTTATAAGAGAGGAGAAAGGACAGAGTAACTTTACCTCTAAAGCTAATTATATTTGAGTGAGAAAATGAAAATAGAAATAAGTTTAAAACTATGGTTTCTTTTTTTAATGTAGCCTATGAAAAGATGTACCTCTGGGAGAACAGAAATTATTTGAAAATACTGGATTGAAATTAGGAAAGAGTATGGGAAAAAAACCCCACATTTTTGCATAAATAGATATGGGTAAGTACAGTAAATACACTAAATACTCAATTAGTATATTTTCTTTTCAAAGATGAACAAATTTAATCAATAAAGCAGGATCAAAAAAATCCAGAGAACAGATATTATTTCATTTTAGGAAGAATGAACCCCATACTGTGTGCTGTTTTGGCAGGGTCAGCAGGGGGCTGGGAGGGGGGCAGGGCAAGGTGTCTGTGCTGGAAAAACACAAATTAATAGTTGTTGATTTTTTGTTTCAATAGTAAATCAAAAGCAAAATTTAGTAACTATCTACACAATTCAGAAGAGGCATTTCAATGATTAAATACAGCCATCTGCGAAGGCTTTTATGTTACTCTTTTGAGTGTTTGATTAATTCTCCACAGTCCTCAACCAAGTTTATGATACTAGTGCAAAATTAAGAAACCCTTTCTGTCCCAAACGAAACAGCAGAAACTCTGGAAATTAAAAGGGATATAACAAGTAGTAAAAGGAAAAGGATAGTTTGGTATTTTTATTTGTCATGCTGCTTATGGTTTGAAATGACCAGAGAATATTTTAAATGGGTAAATTTGAATGCATTGTTCCCTGGCCAGAACTCGATGAGTGATTTAATATCGGTGCAAAAGTGAAATATGCCAATGAAAGAGAAAAGCAACATGAGCACAGATTAATTTAGGAGCTCAGATAGCTGCAGAAGTTAAATTTGTTACTTTTTCTGAGAGAAGACAGAAAACAATTGAACTTTCACTTCCAGGCTGATGCAAAAGCAAATGAAAATGCACGTGATTTTCCAACTAAGGAAGCATTCTGATCTATAGAAAGTGACACAAATTTCCATAACTGAAAATATAAATCACTTTTACTGGATTTTGCAAAGTACCTTATTGGAGCTGTTCCAAAACTTTTACATTGGAGTAAAAAAAAAATGGATGTTCTTTTTTTGTAAGCTTCAGGACCAATAAAGCCATTGGCCTCAGGATGTAGGTTCCTCCCCGTTCCTCATTTTCTTCCTTCATTCCAATATCCTGATGGGTCCCATGTCTTCCACTGGAGTAAGGGTATTACCATAAGGTAAGGGTAAGGGTATACACCATAAGTGTCTACGTTGTTCTTGGATTTCTCTACCTATTCAAGCTCTACCCTTGTTTTTTCACAAGCACACTCAATTTTCTCTGTGTCCCAACATTTTTAAGCTACAGACTTCCCCAAAACATTTCCTCTTTCAGCCATGACCTTCCCGAACCACTCACTCCCTCCTGTGTTCTCTATCCATACTTTGTCTGCCAGAAGGGCATCAGCAAATCTTGCCATGGTGGGGGCTGACTGATTGTCTCATATGAGTTTCTGTTTGGCTTTAGACCCTCTTTTCTCTGCAGCTAGCAGACAGACAGACAGAAGGTATAAAGTTGAGTTACAGCCATCTAGTTGCACAAAATTCAAAGGAATTTAATGGCTTTGAGGTATCTAGACATTGTCAAGTATAGCTGAAAATTACCAAAAATGTATTTTCAAGTTACTAAGGAAATAGGGGGGCTGATCGCCAGTGAAACAATATGTTCACATAAACCTGATTTCCTTAGGAAGCCAGGCTAAAATTGGTGAGTAAATGAGAACAATGTCTGGCCGTCTGAATTTAGTTCAACCACTGAGTAATTCAAAGCTGTGGAAAGAGAGTTGAAGGGTTACTGATCCCAGGGCTATAGATTTGCTGCACTCAGCAAGGCAATTAGAACAGCTACCAGCAAGAGTAAAACTTTCGTGCTCAGACATGAAACAGAGATTTGCTAAAAATTGATTAATGTCATATCCTTGTAGTATTAAAGATAGATGACAAGCTTCTGGCTGCACTGTTTAAATTCTTGCAGAAGAACACTCTTGCTGTCCACAGAGCCACTGTGTTTTGCGCAGAATAAACCAACCAAACAAAACCCTTTCACATCTGACCCAGAGGCTAATATGACAGATGCCTGCAAAATCATTCATATGAGGACAGGTCTGTTCATGGATTGCATGTTGCTTTGTCTCTGTCTTGGGCTACAGTAGTGTTGTGATGCAGACCTCCTTTTGCTCTTTTCTGCTGGAGGCAGGAGCACTGTCCGCTGTTGAGGAGCTCTGTCCAGCATTTTACTGAGCACCCAACGCGGTATCTCAGGTAATTTATACCAAAAGAGACAAGTGTACAAGGGTTGCTAAATGAATGAGGTAGATAAAAAATAGAGCAAAGACAAGAGAGAAAAATGACAAGTTGATTGAAAACTCAGTTTATTATTTCCTGTAACAAAATTTAATCCAGCACAAAGTGTTGATAGATCTCAGACCTCTTAGTTTAGTAATGCACTGTGAGCAAAGAAAGTACAACATGGAAATGTGGCTCTTTGAAGTGAACATGTTGGATTTTTCAGTGAAATAGCTAGCCCATATCTAAATGCCTACATCTTTATATTTAGAAAATGTGTCCACATTATAACTGAACTCAGCCAGACCTACGTCTTAAAAAGTACCTCAGAAAGGAGTGAGCAGCTCAGGGATGGGAAGTGCATTAGCCAGGCCATTGTGGCAGCTCCTTAGTCCCATTTCACAGAGACAGAGAAGTTTATCTGTGCACCCCAGAGTACACTGTGCATTGTTATGTAAAAGTAATGCACTGAGAAATCAGAACTAAAAGTCCAAATAAGCAATTCGCATGTTGAACTATCACTTACAGTGGCAGCTGATTTTATGTAAACTCGTTGTATAATTATTGCCAATCAGTTTTCAACAGTCACAAGCCTTAAGGAAGGGCACCCATTTTAGGAAACATTTTCTACAAACTGAGCTATGTTAGGATGTAGCTAGCTATAACAAAAGGCTCATTTTTATTATGTCCCTTATAAAAGATGCAAGTATATATTGATATTTCTTTTTTCCATGTGAGAACAATATGTGTTTCCATATTTAGACCGAAAGTATCAAAACCCTATCGACTGCCATGCTAGCAACATGAACACTGTAGGTGTAGTATGGTCATGCAGACTAACAGGGGTTATATTTTTGGGGTCGTGCTGAAAGCTCTGGTGATAAAAAAACAGGCTGTTTCTGAATTGAGTGGTGATTAACAAAAAGAAGTCCATATCTTATATATATAATTTGGCTTTGGAAGTAGAATGTGAAAGTTTTGTAACATTTTATGATGGGCTATGTCATTGAAGAACCCACCCAATACATGAGAGCAGCAGGGTCATTTTGCTCCCTCAATTGAACACCATCTATTAAGGCTCCTAATTTTGGAATAAACATCTATTCCTTTATCAAACAGAAATATTTCAGGACCCCTGGAAAACTGTAGTTTTGATGCTGGGGATGATCTTCCAAAGCCTGGAGCATAAAAGATTGTTAGAACTCTTAAAAATGTCTCACCTTATGACTTACCAAATTCAAACAGAAGTGAGGTCTTTGTATACCTGAATTAGCAGGGTACCTGCTCCCATAGAGAGAGACACCTAATTTTAACGTAGCCCTTATTTTACCCAAGTTAATATTTGTATTTAAATAAGATTCTTTCCACAGAAAATCTTGTTTCATGTATCTGCCTCTGTTTAATGATAGGAGATATGCTGTGTATTCAGCTAACAAAATGAAGTATTGTGCAAATTAACATCAAGGAAATCCTCAAGTGAATTAGAGGGTGGACTGAGTAATGAGAATCTGAGATCAAGGGCCTGAGCTGTAACGGTTCTCTTCTGAGGGCGTATTTATGCTGCATCTGTGCAAAGCAGTAGAGAATGTTATTCTAGAATAAACGGCCTTGATACAGGAGAGAATCTTCACTGAGGAATCAGAGGACATTTTACCTATAATACAGAGACTTACAGTTGCATGAAATAGCGTTCTACAGAAAGGTGGAAGAGTAAGGTTGGAGATGCATCAGAAAATAGGAGCTGCACATGCAAACAGCAGTCAGACTTCTCAGGAAGGATCACATTAGATAGCAATGAGATGTACAGGAGATTTTTTAAAGTGCTTTTCAAAACAAACAACTGCTACAAAAAAAACCTCTGCAGGCAGTGTCCTTTGTACACAAATGCAAATACTTTCATGCAGAGACACATATAGCAAAGCAGACTGGTGCTGATTTTATTTCATTTTAGCATGTCAGGATATAAACCGGGCAGATTAAGAGCTTGCTTATGTCTTATTCTGAGATTCTGACACAAGCATAATAATTTCCATGGTTTAGACAGCTCTCCTCAGCTAATAATGCAGAAAATTACAATTTTGAGGCAGGGTCAGTGCAGATTTATTAATGTCTATGGGTAGTTCATGTATTTCACTCTCTCTTCTTATAGTAGTGATGTGTTTGCTTTAGTTTTTGTGACCTCAAATCTGAGTACTATGGTAGCTGCCCAGATGTTCATGCCAAACCTGGTTTTGGCAATAAACTCATGTAAAATACGTTCCTTTTTCTTTCTGGAAAACAGTTTTTTAATTTGGACTTGTGTGCATAAAAGGTCAAACTTGGAGCAAAACAGATTGATGTTATCAAAATGAAATATTTCCTTTGAGCTGAAAATGTATCTTTCAAGAAGTATTCCACTGGCAGTCTAAAAAAAAAGGGGGGGGGAGGGATTTTAANGTAAAATACGTTCCTTTTTCTTTCTGGAAAACAGTTTTTTAATTTGGACTTGTGTGCATAAAAGGTCAAACTTGGAGCAAAACAGATTGATGTTATCAAAATGAAATATTTCCTTTGAGCTGAAAATGTATCTTTCAAGAAGTATTCCACTGGCAGTCTAAAAAAAAAGGGGGGGGGCGGGATTTTAACATTTGCAAAGATCATTCACCAACACTGTGGCAACTGCTCACTGAAGTCAGCAAAATCCATGCTTCTACCACTTTAGCATGAGCTGCAGCTTTAACAAGCTATTTCCAAGAAACAGGAAAGAGTGAGAGTCAGCTGCTGAAAACTCACCCTAGGTAGGAAAGCAAGTCCATCAAGAATGTGGCTGAGCAGAAGGGCAATAGCAGCACTTGGCCATGGGCTGAGGAGGCACAGCAGGCACCAGAGTTGTGGCTGGAGGGTGTGGAAAAGACACCCAAGGTGACAGGGACCAGGACGCAGGACATGTTAGGGCATGAGGTGAGAGGTGGGCAACGGGGAGGAACCAGCCCCACGGCAGCTGGCTGAGACCTGCTTTGGCTTGCGCCAGGGCGCAAGGAAGCTAGCTTCTCTGCTTATTGCTGGTCTCACTACACCCCTGGGAGGCATTTTTGCCTACATCCATGTCTATCGGTTTACGGACATCCTTGTGCTTTATACCTCGTAATAAAAGTGTCACAGAACATTTGTGAAATAGAGACTCTCATTGTTTACAGACCTTGAGCGCAGAGCTCCTTGCATGCATAAACATATTCATTCCTATCTCCTTTCTCGGCAAGAAACAGGCGCTGAATCATTCTCATCCAAATGTCACTGAACTTCTGGTTTAGGCTGCTGGCAGTTCAGCTCTCAGAGCCAATGTCCAGGGACACACAACTCCAATAAATCTGATGGAAATAACACTGCCACTTGATTGACACACAGTGGCAGCAGGTATCAGACTTATGGTCCATATGACTGCTTAGTGCAAACTCAAATCCTCAGAAGCTAAATACTATTGGATTAGAGGAAGAAATCCTGTGCTTTTTACCGTTTGTTTCTGTTAAGCCTGTATTTTCTTTTTTAAAACAATTTATTACTGGGACTAAATAATATATGCAATCTCCTGCTGACAGATTCTATCTGTCTACCTCCACTGATACTGTGGAAAAAACATGGAAGATGTAAGCATTTCAGTTGTAGCTGTAACACATTACCGATTTTAGTTTGGATATAACAGTGAAGACTTAAACTTTTATGAGCGACAAACTGTCATTAGGGCTCTGGGTACTACATAATACCGTAAGTCCTAGGACTTTATATAAAGACTTCTCTAACCTACAGAAAAATCCTGTAACACTATGCTAAAAAAAATCTGTCTGTTGGGATCCAGCAGTGGCTGTCACATTCTTCCCACAAAGCCCTACAGCAGAAAAGGGATGAAACTTTTTCAAACAACCCAAATCAGCCTTATTACATGGATTGTGCAGCTGAAGACTTTCAGTGTTTTTGCTGTTATTCTTGGGTTTTATACTTCGAGTTTGTCAGTTTACAAATCCATGGTCCTCTATAAACCAATTTAATTTATCCCAAAATCCCAACGTTAGCTGGGAAGATCATTCATATATTTCACTAGACGGTCAAACACCTGATTAGTGTTTCTGGATGAAAAATTTGTCTTTAGCATGCATATAACTCTAGTTCTTGTTCATCATAAAAATCCCATTGTATGCTAAGGCACCATTAGGTTTTGGGGGAGGGCAACTGAAATTATTCCATTGATCAGAACTAAAACTGAACACATTTTGAATAAAATTTGGACTGTGCATGTTCAAATAGCCTGACCTTTTGCTTCTTATGACAATGTTTGGACAGGTTTTTCAAGGAACTTTGTCAAAACCAGTGAAGCAACCAGGATGACACTTACATGACTTCTAAGAGTCTGAACAATCACACTGATTTCTAGGCAGCCAGCCATAAGCTCTAGATAGGAAAGCTCTGAAGTGCCTTGGTAAATTGGACCAGATTTCAGAGGCATAGCAGCAACACTGTAATGCTTAACTTTTTCTGTTGACCCATAAAGTTTTGAACATCTGCTATTCACATAGTTTTTCCTGGATTATAAGATTTTGGGGACACGAATCTTCTGTTGATTCTGCATTCAAAGAGTTGTGGGGAGTAGGCCTTATGACTCCCACTTAATGAAAGGGAATAACCAGTGATGCTCTTTCCTTGTTCCTGGTAAATCTACATCTAGGAATTTCTATTCTGTAACTGGCTTTGAATCCTTTTTAATGATAACACATTTCAATTGAGGATTCTTCTTATTTGTTTAAGAGAAATCTATCCAGCTCTGACACTTGATGTATTTTTTTTCTATCTACAGTATGGACATCTAGACCTGAAATTCTGTCCTGGGCTCCTTTGATAATCATTGGAGAAATATATGCATTTCTAAGATACTTTAGGTAGATTTTTAAAACAGGTAAGGCTCGCTGAAAAGACATTTATTCCCAATGACTATAAAGGGATAATAAAGTGAGTATATCAGACACAGATGTCTGTATTTTGGATATCTAATGTTAAGGAACATGTCTACTCAGTCTGCCTCAGATTCTTATCTGCAAAATTGCTGCTTCGCGTACTATGATTTATCTGCAAACGTTTGATCTTTTAAGCTTAGTGTTCTGCGTTTCTCTTTACTGAATTGCATCCAATTTATTTAAAGGCTTTCCCTAATTTGTCAAGATCTTTTTAAGTCTGTCCTCATATATGTTTACAGAACCTCACAGCTTGATGTCATTAGAAGTTTAATAAGCACACTACACTATTTAATCATTGACTACCTACTCAATGATTCAAGACACTAATGAGAACATTGATGAGAACTGGGCAGAAGACTAATCTCTGCAGAATACTGCGCAATGGTAACCAACAAAGAAGCATTAATAACTACTAAACATGGTTTCATAACCATTTGTGTATCTACCTGATAGGAATTTCATGAAGGCCTCACTTTCCCATTTTGTTTATGAAAATGTCACATGAAATATTTAAAAAACAGTAATGAGGTCAAGATATGCAATATATACTGTTCTGCATACTCAGTAATTCTTATCAACAGAAAAGGTAATTCAGATGGTAGGATACACTCTTGACAAAGTTATATTAGTTGTTACTCATCCCCTCACTATTTTTGGGGTGTTTACAAAAATACATCTTTTCATATTTTTATTATTGCAGAAACTGAAGTTAAGATAACTGGTCCATAATTTCCAGTCTCTCTCCTACTCCTCTTAAAGATAAACTTTATATTTGTCCTCTTTCTCTCAGGGGCTTGCTCTAGATTAAGCAGCACTATCTGTCTGAGCAGTCTTTCTAGACTTCTTTCTTATGGAAACAGACACTGAGGAGAAAAATGCAAAAGAAACTTCTTGTCTGTCTCCAAATATTGCCCTGATGTGGAGGTATACAGTATCAAAACCAAAAGCAATAATGTCAGTCTTATCTAAAGATTACTAGGGGAGACCCATCACTAATGTTTGGAGGGTAATTTTTGTTAGCTCCAGAAAATTTAAGAATGTTTATTTTAATTCAGTAACTTCTACACAGTTCTTCTCTTTTGCTCTAAGAGTTCTTGCCCTTTTAGCGGAGGTCTCAGTTTTACTACACAATACCACATATGGGTTATGCAAAGGAAGGTTTTTCAATTTTATAATGCCTAATAAGGTCCTGGTCATTGGTCATTTTAAAGAAATATGTTTAGATACACAATGGGATTGATTTTAATTCGTCCTGGGAAAGCAGCATAAACTCAGTGAAATTTCACACCGAAGTCCCCCTATAGTATCATAGAATCATAGAATCATAGAATGGTAGGGGTTGGAAGGGACCTCTAGAGATCATCTAGTCCAACCCCCCTGCTAAAGCAGGTTAGCCTAGAGCAGGTTGCACAGGAATGCATCCAGGCGGGTTTTGAATATCTCCAGAGAAGGAGACTCCACAACCTCTCTGGGCAGCCTGTTCCAG
>VZSC01008753.1:278165-305478 GCA_013398225.1 Steatornis caripensis
TGTTCTGACAACAGTCCTGTATTCCTCCCAAGTAGCCAATCCTTTTTTCCACATCCTGTAAACTTCCTTCTTCCCTTTGAGTTTTTTTGCGACCTCCTTGTTCATCCACGGAGGTCTCCTGCCTCCTTTGTTCGACTTCTTCTTCATCGGGATGCACCGATCCTGAGCTTGGAGGAAGCGGTTCTTGAATATTAACCAGCTCTCTATGGCCCCCTTGCCTTCTAGAGTGCTAACCCAAGGGATTCCTCCGAGTAGGTCTTTGAAGAGGGCAAAGTTAGCTTTCTTGAAGTCCAGGGTTTTAATCTTACTTGTAGCCCTAAGTAAGATATGTAAGGTCCACAACGATTCTTTCTCAACTAAAATAACTTTAACTCAGTCCGTTCCTTTTATAAATTAAATAAGTTTTGTCATCTAGGGTATTTATAATACAATTATCTCTTTATCATTCATGGAATGGTGGTATCTTAACACCCGCAATGAAAAAACTTCTACTCTAATCTCTGAAAAATTCTCTATAGCACTGGGTGTTGTTCGCAATGATTCTATATATGTTAAACACTTCTAAAATAATCTGAAAGAGCTGTTTATAGAACATTTTCTAAAAGTTTTCAAGAGACATCAGATGCCATGAGGGCATGGGAGTGGTCAAGCACTGGAAGAGGTCACCCAGGGAGGCTGTGGATTCTCTGTCTTTGGAGAAGTTCAAGCTGCACTTGGAGATGTTCAGACAGGACCCAGCTGAACAGAGCCCTGAGCAACCTGCTCTCACTGGACCTGCTTTGAGCTAATCAAAGTCAAATGAGAACTAAAGAACATATTTTAAATAGTGAGATTAACTAGCCAAATTTAGGTTTGTTTCCATCTCTTGATGTCTGAATACTATTGCAAATGTATGATTTTGTCAACAAATGACTGATCTCAATAAACAAAATAGAATAGTATTCTGAGGTTTATGTTGCACTCAAAATCAAGATGAGCTCTTGGTTTCTTTTGCAGAAAATTTTTTTTCATTAATCTCAATTTTCTGTCGAAGTAAACATAGCACTGTATTCTGAAAGAATTGCCTTATACTGTTGATTTCTCATTTTGTCTGATCAGTTGAAAGTATTTTCCATTAGCATTTTTGTTCACTTTTCCATGTGAACTGTTACTTACAGGGATTAATATTGAACGTTATCATTTCTAGCAGTAAACATTTACTTCCATATACAAGAAACATTGTAGAAATGTTGAATCATATTTCTTGAACACAATGAGAAAACAAGCATTCTTTTAAGAAATTTTACATTTGAAGAAGAGTGGAACTAATACAGGAATAACAGGAATTTCTGCACTGCCGTTTCTAAACCTCCAAATAATTTCCCATATGTCCTGGTTTGACCAAATACAGTATTCTGTCCCACACACATCATGCTCAGTATAAAGCTAAGGAATCACAAGGGTCACTCCCTCTCCCTTCATGGCCAGGGGCCTGAGGGCACTGATGGCCTTTAACGACCCTCAGCAGCTTCACCTGGTGCTTCCACCCACACCTGTGGCCCAGGAACCTATTTCAGCCCAGCATGGGGCCCTCAGGGAGGTCCTGGTGGTGTTGTGGGTTGCTGCTCTCTAGCTCTGCTCAGCTCTTTGTTCGAGTGTCCGAGGAGGACTCTGCCTGATTCTTCTTTCTTCAATCCCAATCTGTGCATTCCTGTACCCGGCTCCTGTCTGCTGCTGAGTACAACCTGGGACTTTCCTGGGGTGTGCTCTGCAGCGTCTGGGTGATGTATTGTCAGTGAGTTGGGAGCTTGATATCAGTGTTGTGTGTATATTTAATTATTATTCTTTCTATTACTGTTATTATTGTGGTTAGATTAAAGCTGTTTTAACTTTTCCAACCTGTAAGTCTCTTTCCTACCTTCTGAGGAGGGAGGGCGTTAACAAAGAGCACCTGTTGTCTGCTTAATAGCCAGCCCAGCTTTAAATTGTGGCACCATACCACTTGGAATCTACCTTATAATAAATGAAGTTGCTTTTTGTTATTTATGACTAAAAATTCTAGAGGGCTGCTTTTGCTTCTTCTTGTGACAGTCTAATTTTTTTTCCTTTGGTATCATTATTTATACTATTGGGAAAAATAATTTGACATTCATGTCAAAAAAAGAATATGGAACACTTTGATAGATCTCTCTAGGAAGATCAGAGAAGCTCCATTACATGAAGAAATGAGAGATAAGACAAAGACCAGAGTTACTGAGTAGAGGGAAAGAAAAGACAGGTGCTAATTACTCCACAATTTCTTAGACTACACTTCATTTTGTATCTGAAAAGTAAAGCTATGTACTGATCCAGATAATTTGTTAAGCGGAGATTTTTCAAGATCTGATTACTTTAATGAGCATGTAATTTTATTCACAGCTCCATCTACTTAATAAAGGGCAAGAGGATGATTAATTATCCACTGTCTAGAGGAGAAATTATGTTAAGCAACAAAATTCTGTGATTGGTTTTTTTTTTTTTTACCTTTCATGTAGGAGGTACATGTAAGGGATGATTTGCCTGCTTGGGTCAGCTCAGAATTCTCCTTAACTAATTGCTGTTTCAGCCTCGTTGGCTAACTAATTTCATTCTTTTTTATGTGCCTGTGCCCATTACATTTTGAAAGCAGCTATTGTCTCACCTTGCACAAGCAGTGTCTCGATTACAGAAAGTTCTTCCAAGAAGTTTGGGGAAATCAGTTGGCATCTGCAGTGAGTCACAAAGCCACATAGGAAGTAAACGGGTTCTGCTTATGTTAATTTATTTACTTTGTGGTGTTTATAGTGGTTTATGACATCTTGCTCAGCCTATGGGATAAAGATACTGATCCGAAGGCAGAGTGTGTGGAAACAATAAAAAGTAAGCGTCAGAATAGGCACTGAAGACAGTAGCTGGAAAATCTAACTGAAATGAACTGTTCAAAAAGGCCATTTTTCTGCCTGGGCTCTGAGAGGCAGACAGACCCCACACAGGAGAGTTTCCAAGAGAACAGCGTAGAGTTACATGCGTAGCAGATGTGACTCAACGTGTCTGTTGCCAGAAAGGTGCCATTTAGCTCTGACTATGAAATCAATTCCTTCTATTAGCAGCCTTACCAGAAAGCTGGCTGCCCTCTCTTGAAGATAAATGCTCTCATCAGTTCGGCAGTTCCTGTAGGCAATGTGAGGAGACCATGTACATGGGAGTTTCAAAGAAAACATAAGCAGAAATGTACTGGCCAGTTCCAGTGTGACCAGTGTTGCCTTGGTTATAGCCAAATAAACACAAGGAAAGAGGCAGCTGGGTGTAACAGAGTACAATTTATTTGTGTGTCTTGCCAGAGATAGTTCTGAAATGCACATTTACAAGCAAAGATTCACATAACTTTTACTGGCTCTTTCTAACCGAGATGGGTCTCTGTGATGGTGAAAATATCCACCACTTTTCAATTTTTCCTCTTTCCCCCTCTGTAACTTTTCATTACTTCTTCACCTTTGCAGCAGATAGAAAGTAAAAAGGGCCTTAACTACCATTCCCACTTTTCATCAAATCTCACTCTAAAGATACTCTGCACGTTTATGAAGAGAAATTCATCAAAATAAAGAATCTTATACTTTAAAAAAAACACAGAATGAATGTATGTGATGTATATGTTTTAACCACATATAGTTAAGAGAATAAATACTTCTATAAACTAAGATAAATCAGTTAATTGCAGCATAAAATCAATCATTATCAAATGAAGCATTAATCTAATGATACAATATGATATATTTTCATATACAGAATTTGCTTACCTCTTTATAACTAGATGTTCACTTTCAGCAATTAAAGAAATCAGCAGATACTTCACAACTGGTAGTATGAGGAAAACATACCCTCTGAGACAAGTTTATATAAAATAGTGGACTTCTATAACCACTCTGAAAGTTGGTCCATTAGCTCTTGGAGAGTTAGCTTACGCCGCTGAACAATTTCTGGAGACACATTTTTGTTCTTTCCATTTCAAAAAGCAGACAAAATTAGGTTTTGAGAAATAAACTATTTGAGTTAGTTTTTTGATTTTTTTTTTTTTACAAAAAGTTAATACTAAAATTCTCCAGTCTTGTACTTCAGCAGCATGAAAAATAGCAGAGAAACTAAGAAGATAGGGTCCTAGAAAGCAGGGAACTGGAAAAGGACAATTGTATATCACTGCTGTATGTAGTGTCATACAAATGAAGTGGGTGGGATTAAACTAAAAAATGGTCAGGGATATCCTCTACACATCTCAGATGATGGGCAGAATCTTAAAGTGGGCTTCTTCCCCCTGATTTTTGTGACATAAAAGTGAAGTACTAAGGCAAGCCATTCAGATTACCGCTATTGTCAATGAAGAGACATGGGCATATTGAAAACATTTATCCTACTCAATTTTGATTCCGTTATGGGATGAATTAGTTCTCTAAGGGCTCTGGCTTTCTTTTTTTGATAAAGGGGGTTGGCTGGATGAGTAGCTTAAACTTTAACTAAATGAACAACTCAAGTAAGATGCCTAACTCTTAGACAAAGTCACGTGAAAGACATTCTATTCACAGCTGAAACAACAGAACAAAATAAAGTGAGATGGTTTTCCTAAACAAAAATATTTTAAAATAAGCAAATAAAGAAAAATCGTATACTGAGTTGTTACGATAACTTCGTCCTGATCAGTAATGTCTGTTTTAACAAGCAAATATTCCTTTTAAAGTATAAAAAATGGAATGCAAATATCTGGTTTTTGAAAATTTAATAGTATGTTTCATAATAGGTCATTAACGGAAGTATTAACTGAATAATCAAGCTCACTAACATATTTAGCTTTTTTAATATAAATCCATTTGTAGTAAAAAGATTAAAAATATAATGGAATTAATACAACTAAATTAGATTTGCAGAATTGGCTCAGATAAGGAGTTCTGCAAAAATGCAATAGCTATTTGGTATGTAGTTACTTCAAATAGGCTGTGTACATACACAAAGAAATTATTTCTATCGTAGTACATCGGATATCACTGCTTGCTGAATATTCAGTCTCTGTTCAGGATTAACCCAGAACAGACAACTGATATAACTGACTGACTTCTTTGTTCAGATTGAGTGCTGCAGATTCATGACAGAGCCACTTGGGAGCTGTGCATGGAAATAAAACTCAGTTCAACAAATTTGCACAAGGATACAACTCTGTTTTATTCCCTTTTGCAATAGAAGCCATTTTAAAGCCCTGTGATGCTGAGCAATAGAGATTTTATATAAATTCATAGCCTGGGCTTATCTAGATTCTGTTCTAGATAGCACCTTATATCTTCAAACATTACCCAAATATCGCACACTTCTTCATTCATTTTTGCAGCATTCAAGTAGTATTAACAATTGATTCTTTTTCATGTGGAATTTCATCAAATCATATTAATTCCCTACCTTAGTTTCTCTGTCATCCATATGGGAAAGCTCGGTACTGCTAATAAAGGACTGGAAAAGAGAGCGGAAATGACCACTGAGAGGTTTCCTCCTGTTTCCCGTTTCAGGACAGGACGAACAGTGACCAAAGGAGATCTTTATTTCCTGTGGTGCACCAAAATAAGGAAAAAAGGAAACAACTACAATGACAGAGCCAAACAAACATTGCCCTAACCAAATTATTGTAATTCATAATAAATTAGGTCATATAGCCTGATTTTAAACATATAATTTCCCACTGATTAATTTAAAATGTGGTCCAGCTGGTGGCCTGCAGATGGGGTCTAGTCTGTGAAATTTTCTCCAGCAGACTCAGGAAACCAGATTTTGGCAGCATATACCTTATGGGTGGCTTCAAACAACATAAACCGCTGTTATCACCACTTCCATTTAGAAAGCAGAAATTGAACCTGCAAATAATGCTATGTCAGCACAGCGATGGCCAGCATGAAGTAGAAGCTGTCAGCAAAACAAGATCAGGCATTCCAAGATTACTGTGTGAGGCACAATTCGGAAAGATGGATCAAATGAGAGCTTTATATTTTTTTAACAGTCATCAGTAAAGTTGGTATGCTCCATAATAGGTACCGTGTTTGGTGAAACCCTTCTCTGAGTTTTGGGTATAAAATATGAGAGAGGAGTACCCATAGGTACTAATTGTTATAATTTCTGATTCTTAACCTGCCATTTTTTATACTAGTGAAAGAGTTCTACACTTGCCCAGAGTGTATAATATCTGCAAAGTCTTTCGTGGCAATGTTTATACTTGCTTGGTATGGAAATAGATACGCATATGTACTTGCAGTCTTGTGTTACTGCCCAGAGTTTCTGGTTTACTGGTATTGACTGCATCACAGCTATGCATGGAATAAATGCCTGAGAATGAAATTCTCCAGAGGCATCACTGGAAAGTGGAACTATGAACTCAACTGACAAAGACAACCTGCCACACACTTTTCCACAAGGAGAAAAAACCCAAGGCAAATGCAGTGATGTTTCACCCCTGACAAGCTTTAAATCCGAGTGTACTTTAAAGCCTTAAATAGTCAATAATCTGCTAGTCTGGCTCTACAAAGCTTAATTTCAGAGCCTGGTGCTGAACATTAATCTTAAATTCTTTAACACTTCATGTTTATTGTGTGTCTTCATATTTAATTCCTGTAACAAAGAAAAGCCTGAAAGACTTAAAAAAATTGCAGGGACAATGCTAAAACATGCGCTCCCTACGTAAGGCAGAAATATATCAGGGTAACTGGACATCACAGTAAATGTTACCCTGGCGAGAATTACAGTGAACATACAGGACTTGTCAGTTAAAAACTCAATTCCATGAGAACTTGTAGCTTGTGATATGAATCTTCTCCCAGTTTTAATACTGAATCTGTCAAAAGGCAGAAGTTACGAGCATCAAATCTAGTCAATTAGTTTTAAAAAAAAAAACATAGTAAGGCATACAGAAACATTTCTGAGAAGCATCTAGTTGAAGAAATAAGAATTCCTAGGCATACTTTGTCAGGAGCATGAGAAGCAATGAGGTAATCAGGGCCAGAAACCCAGATGCAAAAGGAGTACTGAAGAGGGATAACAGCAAAGGTGTTCCTTATGGAAGAGAGCAGAAATGCTTTCTATGTCGTAGTATGTCGTAGATGTGCCTATAGATTTGCCACAATTTGCGGGGAAATAGAAGAGGTTTCAAAACGAAGTAATGCAATAAACAAGACTACATGATACCCAACCAAGGTTTTTCCTGGGAATATAAAGTACACCTTTTCTGAACATCTGATGGCCAATCATCATAGACTGGGTTTGGCACAAGGTGGGTCTGTTGTCTAACTGGATTTTTAAAATATTTCTATGAACTGAAAAATTTTTTTCAGTTTGAAATATTTTTGTAAACAATTTCCCTGCTGTAAGTATTTTGAGTGGAATCAGAAACAACTGTTTGTTCATTTGTTATTTGCCACAGAATTCGAGAGGACAACATAGGAGGTTTTTTGTGTTACTATACATATGCTCACACAAATAAAAATAATTTTATTTTTTAAAAGAAAAAGATCATAACAAGTCACGGTTCATTTATTACAACCATTGTCCTAATAGGAGGCAGTATAAGTAAACACTTGGTAAAAAAATTAGAATATAGAGAAGTTGAGTGAGTTGCTCAAAGCAAAGCAGAATTCAGAAAGCAAGTGATTTTAGAGTCCAGGGCTTCTAATCTCCTAGTCTAATTCCGAGTCGCTCTTCCATCAAGAGTCACTATTCTCATTTCAGAGAGATTTGGGTAAATGTCTGTCTGTCCCCAGGAGAAAAAAAAATACTTTCAAGAACCTCATATACCCAGTGGAAGTAAATCTAAGGAGGACAAAGAAGATGCATAATGCTAGGGTTAACTCTAGAACAACAACAAAAAAATGGTAGTGGTGATATATCTCACAAAAATGTCTGCCATTCTTGAAAAGATTATACAGGGAATTGAGTGGCCATGTTTAATTACTGAGCGAATAAAAGGGTTTCCTTTCATGCACCAGCTATAACCACTGTCTGCTGCAATTCCTGTTTTTACTTCAGGTTGCTAATTATTTATATGAAAGTCTACCAAACCAGTCTCATAGCTAGGGCTATAGAAAACATTCCAGTCACGTTTGGCTTCTAATCAGCAAAGTTTTGCTACTCCAAATCACCCCGAACCCTGCAGAATACATCCTCCATTGCTTCAATGGACAACTTGTGATCTCAAGCTACCCTAGTCCCCATGACTGCTAGTTGCTTTCTTACTACACCAGCAAATTCCTTGCAACCAATCTGTGAAGAACTCCCTGGCAGGTGTGATGACAGAATTATGGTTCTTTATTTTTGTGGGACACTGTAGTATTTTGGATAATTGTACTGAGATAAGAATCTATAATAATACACATATGTATCAGATCTCATAATTCTTCAGAAGTAGCCAAAATTCAGTTTTAATCCACTGCTAAGCATATTCATTACATTTCTTTTTACTCAGCAATTAAGTTTCCCAAAACGCTGAAGAAAAGTGGTACTATGGCAAGAACAAATTGTAAGGTCTGATCCCTTTTTCATCAGAGGTCTTGCCTTTAACCTGCTTATGTTTTAAGCTGTATTTCTTTACCATGTGATCAGTTGCAACAGTTGAAAAAAAAACTGTGTTTTTTGCCAGTAAGGGGAGTACAGCCATATTTTTGTCTAACCACATCTCTAATAGACCACTGTCACTTTGCCGTATTTGTTTAAACTTTTATAGGAAATTCTGTCCTAGTGCCAGAGATAAGTGTTACCATTTCAGTCTTCCTCCATGAAGATACTAAAAGCATCTATTAGATACTTTTGAACAAGGAGTCAGCAGAGGCTGCTGCTGGGCTTTTCTCTTTCTCTC
This sequence comes from Steatornis caripensis, assembly GCA_013398225.1. Classification (NCBI taxonomy): domain Eukaryota; kingdom Metazoa; phylum Chordata; class Aves; order Caprimulgiformes; family Steatornithidae; genus Steatornis; species Steatornis caripensis. The sequence goes on from VZSC01008753.1 coordinate 287,035, forward strand.
CCTTTACAAACGTCTGTTCTCCAGCCAAACCAACATCACTAGAGAGCTGGCATGTGTCCCGGGAACTCTTCATCCCATGCTGGAGCTGTAATGGAGGTCTGCGCTGGGGGCCCTGAGACCTGCTCCTCACTGCCGAGTCCCATCCCAGCGCAATCCCTCTTTTCACAGGATTCCCCTGAATTTGAACCTTGAGTCTGTGATCTGCTCCAGCACTTCCCAAAGCAGAAGGGATAGGCTTCACTTTTAGAAAGAATGGAGGCAAAATGAAACCACTTCCACCCTTCTCTGTGGTGGTGGATAAGATGATAGCAGCATTGATGAAAGCAGTGTTAGTGTGGAAACCATGAAACTTCAGCATAGTGGCAGTAATTATTTGATGTGTACATTTTGACACAGAATTCTGTTGTGATACACTGTCTGTCACTGACCTCTACAAGATCCATTTACATCCTCAGTCGTTCAAATCCAAGTGGTGTTTATTCCGCCTTTCAAAATAGTCTTTTTTTATTGCAAGGGTATAGGAAAGCACAATGTTACATTTCTTCCTGTTTCTCCAGTCTGCATCCTACTTTCTTGTGATTTGGTAATTTCCATCTGCACATTACAAAGGAAGACCTCAACAAGCTGGAGAAATGAGCTGACAGGAACCTCGTGAAGTTCAGCAAGGGGAAATGCAAAGACCTGCGTATGAGCACTAATAACCCCATGCACAAGTGTATTCTGGGGTCTGACTGAGTGAAAACGGCTCTGCAAAGAGGGCCAAGGAACTGCTGGTGGACAGCAAGCTGACCATAAGCCAGCAATGCACCCTTGCAGCAAAAGCAGACCAAGAGCCTCCTGGGCTACATCAGCAGGAGCGCTGCCAGCAGATTGAGGGAGGTGATTGTTCCTCTCTACTCGGCCCTGGTGAAGACATACCTGGAGTGCTAGGTCAGTGCTGGACTCCCCACTATAAGAGAGACACGGACATAATGGACATGATGGACAGAGTCCATCAAAGGGCCATGAAGATGATGAAGGGACTGAAGCATCTCCTATGAGGAAAGGCTGAGAGAGCTGGGACTGTTTGGCCTCGAGAAGAAAATGCTCAGGGGCATCTTATCAATGTATATAAATACATGAAGGAAAGGTCCAAGGATGATGGAGCCATGCTCTTTTCAGTGGTGCCCGGTGACAGAACCAGAGGTAATGGGCACAAACCGAAATACAGGAAATTCTGTATAAATGTTTGGAAAAAAATTTTCTACCGTGATAGTGGTCAAACAGTAGCACATGTTGCCCAGAGAGGTTGTGGAGTCTCCATCCTTGGAGATATTGAAACCCCAACTGTTCATGACCCTGAGCAATCTGGTGTAGGTGACCCTGCTTGAGCAGGGGTTGGACTGGAAGATCTCCAGAGGTCACTTCTTACCTCAATCATTCCTTGTAATAGAAGACACTTAATAAGCATAGCTCATGTGCAAGGAAATGATTATGGAAAGTTTTATGATCTCTGGTGATTTAAGCATTTACTTTAATGAGACAACATTTGACAATTTGTGTCAAATTGTCAGAGGAAAGATGAAAGGTTAGTGTCTAGAAGACCCAAGGCTCAATTAATAGCTAAAATCCCTCGTTGCAGCCAGGCTGTAATACCCCAGAGGGCAAATTCAGACATGAATATAAAAATCATATCATTGCAAACTATACCCAGTGATTAACACTTTGGTGGGGCAGAATCCAAGCCTGCCAGGCTGCTCAGAGACTGGGAGAAAGGAAAAAGGAGAACTACCTGATCTCTGCTACAAAGTAGCTTAAAAAGCCATTTATATATGAACAGCCTGAATATGAAAGGCTGAGCTTTTTTCATTAGCTATTTTTTTGAAATGCATTTAATGAAAGATATAAACAATTATGCCTGACATCTTATGTGCTCAAAAATCAGGTTCAAACAGCGGGCTTCTGCTTCATATGTGTGTGTTACTAAGACTCTATCTCATGCTTTTGCCTCTGGCATATGATGGTGACTTCTTGGTATTTTCTTCCAGCAAAGGCAACACCACCACACAACAGGACATGGAGTTAAAAAAAAGATCCATTAAGAGGCATTCTCTGCAGCAACACCTGGCACTGTTATCCCTCCTTCCTCATGTATGGGGATTCTGCAAATACCCTTTCCTGAGGCACCTAACGCATTGAGGAGCTGAACACCAGCAATTATCTGATAACAATCAAGACTCAGTAGAAATCCAGCTCCACAGTCACCAAAACCACCATAATCTCAATCTTAGAAAACCAGATCTTCTAACCTGTTCCTTCTCTGAAGAACTAACGTTTGCTGATGGCAATAACTGATGTGCCTGTGTGGGCTGAGGAAACTTCTTCCTGCCAAGAAGTTAATAGTGGGTGGAAGACAAACGTAAAAACAAGCTACAGCTATTCATAATTCTCAACACAGGAAGTTCAAAAATAGGATTCTATATTTACCAACTTGGTCTTTTACATATGATTTTTTTTTTAGGAAAGAAATATACTTCCTTTAATATTTAAGTCTATTCCTGAAACCTTGAAATCTTCCATCATCTTCTTTCCTACCTACTGTCACTGCTAAACCAGTCATTACCACTGGCCATGTGCTAACAGCTCTACAGTCCAGGAGGAGCTTTTCCACCGGTTGTGTTGTATCACAAATATACCTGTTACTTACTCCATTTTCTTCACTTGGTTTGATACATTCCCATTTAATTACACTGGAATTCAAACAAAACACAGGCTGGAGCTGACTCTCGTGCAGCCTAAGTTTGGTACGCTGTCTCTGAAGAACAAACGGGTGTGAAGAGCAGTTAAAGTGATTTCATTCAGTGAGGATGGCAGGTATGACATAACTATGTCACCAAGATGATGACTGAAGAACTGGTACAACAGCATTTTGTTCTTGTGCAGCTCTTCGCCACATCAGATCTCAAGCAGTTTGAAATGACTGGTTTCGTTTTACAGGGATTAAACCAAAGTATGTGGAAAGACAAGCTTGTTTTAGGATACTGCAAGGCTGGTGGCAGGTGAAGGATAAGAATCCAGATATTAAGCATCCCAGACTGCTACTGTCTCCAAAAATAAACTTTTTTTTAGTTCAGACATACAAACGTACAACTATAAAAACTGTACAACTCCAGAAAAATAAGTGACAGAGCTATCCCTTAGTAGACTCACCTTCAGCTTGATAAAAAACATGTTTTAGTCCCTCCACAATGAATACATACCTTCCCTGACTAACAAATCATGTGTATTCTTAACAAAATGTTCTGCCTTTCTATATCTGAAATAGATCTTATCAACAGAAGAGAGCTGATTAAAGCCTATGCATGTACAACATAAGCAATGCACAGTATATCATTGTAAAGCCAGACACTATTATAATGGATTAACTTCATACAGAATGACCAAATGTAGAAAAATGATGAAATTTAGAGAACAGGATTTGATTGTTATATTACAGAGAGGAGGGGTCACAGGCCAAATAGAAAAGAACACTCTTGTCTGGATAATAAGGTGGGATTTGAGGGCAGACAGGGAGCAATTTGCAAACCACCAATGACACACAATAGAGGCCAACCAAAAAAGAAAAAACCTAAAGAAATTCAAAATTCAGCAACATAGAGATCAGAAACAAATGCTGAGGGGTGAAGGTCCTGCGGGAGGATTCCCACAACACAAACAGGTGTAAAGCAAGTGAAAGGGGCTGTGCACACTGAGGACAAATGGGTATCTAGCAACACGGTGAAGACAACTATGTAAAGCTTGACTTGGAGGGTTTCTTGCAACTCCTTTTGCCTTTCCGCCAGCTACAGTGGCATCTGGCTCAGACCCAAGGGCAGCACACTATCGATGGCTGTGTTTTACAACCTCAGAGGCTGACAAGAAGCCTGGATTTGATGAGTTCTTGTACCATAAAGAAAGAAAAGGGCAGAGGATGAAAACTAGGCAAAGCCATAAGTGGTGGTGACTAAAGTTTGTGTAGACAGTTGCAGCTTGTTGGCTTTTTGGAGCTGGAGCCTTAGAGCTAAGAAGAGACAGAGAGAATGGGACAAAGACTAAGTGTATTTGAATTACTTTAACATAAATGGAAGATTAGAAGAGAAGAAAAATGAAACAAATGAGAAAAAACATCATTTTAATTTAACTAATTCTTTATATGAAACAGGAGATAAGACAAGTATCAATTATTCATAGGGAGCCACATCCATTGGCTTAGATTTCTTTTTTCAAAAATATTAATGAATATGGCTTTTACACATTTAAAATGTTTATTTAATGAAAATGAATCATGTGATGCATTAAGAGATGATTATTTAAAAATAGCAGCACTTTATGATGCAGAAAAAAGGCGGAATCTTAATAGTGGCTTTCATTTATATTTTATGTGCAAAAACTCCAGCATAAAAAAATAATAACCTAACTTTAACTAAATCAAAGTTATTCAAAGAAATGCCACTTTCTCATTTTTTAAAAACTTACTCTCTTATACTAACAAAGTATTATCTAGAGGTGAGAGCACGAGACTGCAAATTAAAACACATGACTGCTGTGTCACTTTATCACAGACCCACTCTTTGGCATAGGGAGAGATTTTATGGCAACTTCACCTTAGCTGCTGTTGACAGTTAGCAGAACAGTATGAGTTGACCTGTGAAAAACCAACCTTCCAACCTGGTATTTGTCTAAACACAGAGCTTCTGCTCCCACTGTGCCTCACAGACAAGCACAGCCCCACAGCTTTACAGTTCAACCTTTCACGATCCCCTACTGGGAGCTACCCAGAGAACAGTCAGGTGAGTTGCGGCATGGCCACAACTGACTGCACCTTGTCTTAACCAAGGCCTTTATAAAAAAAAAAAGGGTATGCAGAAGGCTAGCCCGTGCCTTCTCCAATCAGATCTGACAGCATTGTTGAAACTCTCCACTCTTCATGTCACATCCCAGAGAACGCTGCTCTACTCCATGAAAAAATTCTTATTCTGACCCCAAATGAGATAATAGTTATAAAGGAAGACCACTAAATGAGCTCCCTCACCTGATTTCACCCATCTCTAATCCCAACACTTATTTAAAAAAAAGTAATAAATACATTAGTAACTAAGCATCAATGAAAGAGATGTACAAGGCAAGTCTACTACACTGTGCCTGCTCATGCATTTAGACTGCCGTGTCCTGGTTGTGCAGGGAATATGTTTGTATGACAGATTGTAAGTTACTATGGACACTTACAGGGTTTAGAACCCAATAATGAACTGCATTACTCACACTAGTTTATTCTTAGGTGACAATGTTTTTCTATATTAACTAATACACAAGATATTTCCTCCCTATTTGTTTAAAAGAAGAGACAAGCTTAAAATATAGCATGCAATCAGGATCAGACATATACCCAGCAAATTCAAAAGAAAAGTGACAAGTGTGTGTCCCCCTCCACCCCCCCCACTATGTGTAACACAACAACCATCACAATCTATTTTATTTGTTGCTGCTCGCGACAAAATGGGATTGAACCTATTTCCTGTGCACTCACTGGGCTGCGTTATCTATGGATCACATTTAAAGTGGAACTAATAATTTTAAAGTAACTGTCATAAGCGTGTGCATGTCGAATTCAGTGACATGCACCCAGGGATGTGATTTGCAAGAAGCGTCAAAGACACCAATAGTTCATGGTTCAAAAACAGCTAGTCTTAGACCTTCAATGGCTAAAAAACCTGACGTCACCAAGTGAAAGGGAACAAGGTAAGAAAGCAGATGCATATAAAACTAACATTTATGCTTGACTAGAGGTAGTGGGGACGTAATAAAACCAGTTAGCTGATGAGAGACCCTACGGGAGTTTTTCACAAGACCAGGAAAACAGCATTAAACTGACATTTACTCAGCAAGCCACCAACCAGAAGTGCTTGGGGCACCCCCCTACACTGAAGCAAAATGCCAGAGCTGTATAATTATTAGACTTTGATGGATCCCACTGACGTCCCAAAGGCTGTTCTGTTTCTATTTTTTATTTCTTTCATCTGATCTTCATCCATAATTTGACAAACTATTTTAAGTGTCTATTTTCCTTGTGATTTATATATTCCAGGCTCACCAAATTAATTCAATACTTCACCCGATCACACTTATCTGTTGTTTAACTGTTAAACTGAAACTATAATCTGGAACCTGACCCGTTTAGAAGCAGTGACAAAATCTGGTCACCTTAAAAGTAGTGACAAACGTACCCCTGCAGCCAAGATACCCACAATTTGTGTGCTCCTGAAGTCACATTCTACCACTATCTTTTTCTACTCTCTGCTTTAAGCTCCAGTGACTGAAACAGGAAGAGATATTAAGAAAAAGTAACTGTCAAAGGTTTGTGAAGAATTCTTCAAAATGTTTTTCTGGACACTGAGAGACAGGCAGTTGGCAGGTGTAAATCAGTCTGTGGCCCCCTCAGTCAGGGGAGGTCCTCCCATTATTGAGTGTGCGACCCAGTCTCTGCCTGCATGAAGCTACAGTACGTTGCTGAGGTTCATCCACGCCGAAGTTCTTGTGCCTCAATCAAAGCACAAGTAGAATAATTTTCTGTGGGACCTGATAAAATGCAGCAGTCTTTGACTTCTGAGCTCCCTTGCTGCCTGGCATTTCTGTAGCTGGTGCACTGGTAATTAGCTGGCATATTTCTGAATTTGATCAGGTCTTTGTTTAACTGGAAGAGTATTTTGATCAAATCCCTAACTCATTTGTTGTCTAACGACTGTATAGGCAAGTCAACAACAGTATAGGCAACTCAAGTAATCTTTTATGCACACTGAAGAGAGACGGGTTAAACCGAATAAGTTTTTGGGGATCTACCTAGCATTTAGAAAGGTCTTGTGCTTCAGTCTGCTGCTCCCTCACTGCACGACATCTTTGAGCACCACCAGAACTAACAGTTTTAAAGAAAATATCACCTAGTCCCACTTAAATCGTGGGCAAGGCATAAACTCGAAAACTCTGACTGCGTCATTACTACCTGAAGAAAAAGGTGACCTCTCAGACAACCCAGGCCCAACACACTAGAAATTATCAGTCTGAGAAGTTTAAAGGGGGTCTCAGAAATTAATCTCAGTGAATATTCTCAAGAACAAAGGCAGACAAAGAGCACATATCTCAAATGTAGATGATCTCTGATTCAGTGCTCACCGTCACCATCACAAAGGCCTCTTTAGGGGAATAGCGGACCTGGGGAGAAACGTTTTTGTACAGTGAATATTTTTGCTGTATTGACAGATGTGACCAGCTGAAGAGAATAACACATCTGGAAGATGGCATTTATGAGGCAAGATTTTCAAGTATTTAGAATGTTGGTTCAAAGAAGAAAGGAATAAATTGTTGGGGTTTTTTTATTTGTTCTGAATAGCGGAAGTAATGGGTTTAAATTGTAGCAGGAGAGATTTAGCTTTCCAATAGAATAAATAGTCTATGGGAAAGGCAACATCTCCATTATTTAAAGGATTACAATAACAAACGTCTATCAGGAGCAGTTTAAGTGCAGGTGTGTCTGCCTTGGGGACATGAAAATAAACCAGGTGAATTTCTGTCACCATTATTTTTTAATTCCATAACGCAAAAGGCCATTGCCAAAAAACCTCTGAATTCTCAGAAACAAAATTAGTTTATGGGAATCCTAAGTTATCACAGAGGTATAATCAGTGAGTTATACAGGTTTTTCTACATTGAAGAGCAGATTGAATTAATGAGCAGGTTTTTTTCTGTCTGCACGTGCACTTGGGACAGGATAGTAATTTAGTGCCTTTCCAGCTATGCCGTGCTACCCTGCTTGCTGCCTAGCTGTGCCTAGAACAGTGCATCTCTCCCACGGATCTGCCAGCCCCACGCACATCTGGGGCACTGACAGCATCTCAGGGGGCACCTTCTGCAGGGATAAACTGAGAGCCAGCACAGACCCGTGCAGTTACCCCCAGAGAGGCAGCTAGTACCCTTTGGCATGGCCTGGCACATCCTCCCATCCCTCCAACTGCCAGATAAGAAGAACATGGGTCCCCTCAAGGCCCTGGGAGAGATAACCTGGAGCCTCACAGGTGGTACTAACACTTACATCAAGGCACGTGGATTGAACTCCTAGTGCTTAATGCGAGACTGGAGCTATAAAATGCTGCCCAATACCTCTTGCTGTACATCCATTTTGAAATCATGCTATTGCAACCTCCTCTGAAAAGATGCAATAAATTACACTTCAAACAATGACCAACTCTGTTTTCAAACAGTTTGGATATAATTTGCCCAACTTCTGTGCTGCTACTATCATATATTTTTGTGCCTTTAACTTCCTTTATGACAGACTTCTGTTTGCACAATGGATCATTAGGAAATACTTGATGAAAAACAAGTTTTAAGACTATAAAACCAGTGGTAAATTATTAAAGCTTAATAAGGGTAAGGTGAATAAATATATAATGTGCAAAGAAAATAAGAAATAAAGATTCAACTATAATTTCTGTAGGAAACCATATACTTTATGAGCTTCTATAACTATTCATATTCGGAATCCTATTCTGTCTGCTAGTTGGGAGAGATGAGACAGGCATACTCTGAGACAAATATATGAAAATTTTCTGTATGTTATAGTAACATTTGAACTTACAGGTCATACCTACTAAGGTTAACATAGATTTAACCTGCTAACATTAAATATTAATGTTTTCTCTTTCTCTTGTATTTTAAATCAAAATTTAAGAATCTTTTTGTTCCCAGAACCTAGCCACAAAGTCTGGAAATAATTTTTTTTTTTAAAATAAAGCCATGTTTATTAATAAACAGGAAAATCTTCAACATGATCGCTTGTGGATTCCTGTAACTTCCAGAAAAAGAGCAGAGATAATTCTCACTGAGCTCCCACTGGCTTCTTTTGGAAGTCTTACTACTGATTAATAACAGGGCAAACAAAACTATGTCAGTGGGGTTTTTTCCTAATTATCTGATCTCATCTGGCAAAAGCCCACGACACAAATAATTAGTCAAATTGTCCATAAGAGAACAAATCTGAAGGTCTGTATCCATAAATATTTTTACTTTTTTATCAATCAGAAGAAACAACTTCTACATCTTAAGTGGTAGTTTGAAAATATCAAGTCAAAAAAGAAATTGCAGCACCTGGATTTTTTTTTTCTTGTCTCTTTTTCCAAATATTTTCCAGTATTTTCTGAAAATCTCTTGAAGACTTCAGGAATTTAAAATTTAACACGAAGACAATTCTGAGATTGTGTAATCAAAATTATTCCTCTACTATTCCAGAGATTTATTAGATCTCTGAAAATTGAAAATACAATGAAATCTCCTACATATATAGGAGAAAGTTGAGATTACCAAAACAAGGACATGTGAGTTAGGTACAGAATCATGTAGGTTAGAAGGGACCTCCAGAGCTCAACTACTCCAATCACTTATTCAAAGCAGGCCCAGTGAAAACAGGTTTATTCCAATGTGTCTGTATAAAGGACAGCTGTTTGAAAATGTTCAAGCTTTGCAGTCATTCTACAAAAATATACCTCTCTAAAATAAAGCATTTATTAATAGCAAAGCAAGAACATATTTTAACTAGAAAGCACAAAGTGATTTATCTATCTTCTTCAAGAGGTTAATTCATGCTGGAATGATCCAATGTATTTTGTGGAAAGAACATGAAGACAGCAAGCACAGGAGGTAATAACTGAAGATTAAAGCTTTTGCTGCCTTGTGCAGGTTAGAATGCACTTGTGCAGGTTCCAGTAATATAACTATAATTACACTGCATAAAGGTGTGAGAGCTGAAGTACTATTATATAGAACTCGTTGTTTGAGATGATGGGTAATAGACAGTTAGCCTGTTTTAGCATCCTATTTGAAGATTAAAGGTTGGATAATAAGAAATAACTCTTATTTCCTTCCTATCATACACTGATGAAACACAATGAAGCTTTAATAATCAGAGAAATGTTTGGAAACCATGGTGATGAGCACAGTACAAAGAGATTAATAAACTAGACAATTTGGTAAAATTCAGCTTCCAAACCTCAGCAAAACTGTAGGAATGAAAAGGCAAACAGGATTTTTCTAAGGGAAGTTCACAATATGACAACATACCTGCTAGTTTGTGAATAACTTCATGGTAATGTTAAAGAAGGCATGCATCCATCAGAGAACTGAATTTACACCTCAGTAGTGCGTTGTAGACTTGCATTACATTTTGGAATCAATAATGACTTCTACAATAGAAGAAAAGATGCTCATGGGGGTTTGTCCTGCCGTTTTTTTTGCAAGATACCATTTCTTAGCTGTCATTGTAGGCAATGCTCAGATTCGGGGTATGAGTATTCCGATGTAGCAGTCTGTTACACAGAACTGCTGGCATAAGGTTTTTAAATCAATCACAGTAAGAAAAAGATATCTCAATTGAGAACTGTACTTCTAAGATTAAACAATTTTTCATTTGAATATTTTGATTACCCCATAGATTTTGTTCTAAGGAAGACAGCAAAGAGAGAGAAATTTGCTCTACTAATTGAAGGATACATGCCCAGCTCCTTGAAGCTGTATTTCTGCTTCTCCAAACACCACAATAGGCTTTTTCTCTTTAGAGGGAGTTAAAAAAAAAAACGTGCCCTCACTCGGAAAGTCCTTTGAACAAATCAGCTCTACCAAGGCTCTGTAGTCTGGAGGGGGTTGCGCTTCCTGAGTCATGCAGATGTGTTTTATAAACACCTTGGAATTTAGTACGGACTGAAGACCTATTAATGCAACAGGGCAAATGCAAGGTCCTGCACCTGGGAAGGCAGAGATCCCCGCAGTGGTGCTGGCTAGGCTTGACTGAGGGTGAATATCTTTGTTGAAAAGACACTGGGGGTGTTAGCAAATGGGGAGTGAGCATGAGCCAGCAGTGTGCTCTGGCAGCAAAGAGGCCAACAACATCTTGGGCCATGTGAACAGAAGAATAGCCAGAGATGGAACAAAGTAATCCTCTCCCTTTACGCAGCACTCCTTAAACTGCTTCTACAGTATTGCATTCCATTTTGGGCTTCCCAATACAGGAAAGGCATCAGTAAACTGGAGTGGGTTTAGTGGAGGGCTGCCACGATGGTGAAGGACTGGAGCACTGATCCTGTGAGGAGGAACGAAGAAGCCAGTACTTGTTCAGCCTGGGACAGAGATGGCTTTTGGGGTACCTATCAGCAGCTCCCCAGCACCTCTGGGAAGATCAGTAAGAAGATGGAGCCAGGCCCTTCACAGCAGAGCACACCGGGAGGATGAAATGTAATAGACAGAGATAAGCCTGAGCAACCTATTTTGAGCACACAGCTGACCCTGCCTTGATCAGGAGGTTGGACTAGGTGCTCACCTCTCAATGTCCCCTTCCAGCCTGTGATCCTGTATGTTCCCAGAAAAGAAGCCAAAGAGTAGAAAGTATCACAACTAACACGAGTCAACAATATTTTGCCAGTGCCAAAGCAGCAAAATCATCCTGGGGTGTACAAAGAGGAGTAGGCTTGCAAGATTCCTGCAGAAAAAAAGGGGATAGTCTGACCTTTGCTTCAGTCGTGAGTAGGAATAGCCTTAAATTGTAGCAATAGATTCAACTGCCATGTGTTCCTCCTTTCAAATCGTATTTCTTAGCCATTCCCTATTCTGGAGTACATATATAGCCTCATTTGTGTCTTTCTGTCTCCTTATTTGTGTTATATTTCTGGTATTTTCTATACTGTTTGTTTCTCCAGACAGTTGAGCTAATAACAATAATAATAAAAGCTTTTATTTTACTCTAAAACATTGAAGCTGTGATAAGGGAGGGGTGGGTGAAGAGGGAAAGGAGTCTGAAACAGAAGAGAATTCAAGCTTTGATTTTTTTGGCAAGGAAAATCGTGGTGGTGTTGTACCTTGGTACGGACAGACTATGCTTTAAATAATCTCAAAAATATCCTATAAAATTAGTCACATCAAGATAGACATTCCTGTTATAATTAACATAATATCAAAAACTGAGGATGAAGAAATCAGCTGTGGATCATCAGAAGAGCTGTTCTTTCTTGCAAAATCAAGTGCAAGCATTGCAGCTCCTAGGCTCAGGATTACAGTCACTGAATAAAGTAATGCACTTCAACAGGTTTCATCTCAGAAATGCTGATTTTATCACTTATGTCTGATATAAAGTCAATCTTTATTGGATTCTACAAGAGCAGAAACATTCAGTAGGTGCTTTTACTAGTCTAATTAACTTTCAAGATCATTCTCAAGCCAGATTTGTACTTCTAGATAACAGAAAAGCTAGACAGAATGCTTGTAGAGAAAAGCCTACTCTTGCAAAATGGGCACTCTGTGGAAATGAGAGAGATTTGTGCTTATTCTGTAATCTTAACCCATCCTTTACTTCATGTAAAAAATTGGTGGGCACCACTCTAAGACATGCTTTTGTGTTCTTGACAAAATTCTTAAGGAGTGTATCAACTGCTTTACAACCTTTAGTTAAAACTAGAAGGTGAGTGAAGCCCATAAGTATAATTGACCAATGTCTTTTTTCAGTCATCTGATAGAAAAAAGGCAAAGAGTTAAGAGCTTTTTCAGTAACATAATTTTCTTGAAGATATACCAAGAAGTATCTCTACAGAGACATCTTCAAAATCAAGAAGCAATATATCCCCAGTAACAGTGGTGAACAGGTAGATAATCGTGTGAATTTCTGATTTTTCTAAGGTTAGACTCCTGAAAGATTCAGGTTTGAATTCAGCAAGAATGCACATTGAACCTTAGACATCTAACACAGGGAGCAGAGCTAACACAACCTGTGTTGTGTAGCCTTACAGAAAAAAAATCTCTGGAATTATTTATACAGTGCGTATGAAACTGGGAGCAAGAAAGACAAATTATGTGTGCATTTCATAAGATGGAAGGGTACAAAACAAAAAATAATTTTCAACAATTACTCCTTTTAAACTATCACATCTTTTTAAATGACATTTCTACATGGAGTCCCTATTCTGCAAAGATAACACATATTTTTATAAAAGTTGTGTATACATACACTGTATATAATTCCAATAACATTCTTTGAAAAATATTCATAATTTTTCATCGAAAGACATACTGTATCAAGAGAGAAAAAATGATGGATCTTTTCATGGGACCCCTATTTCAGTCCTTATAGAGAAAATAGCCACAAGAGACTAATTCCTAATCATGATTAAATAAAATAAAATACAATAAATTATAAATACAATTCTCTGCCATATGTGGAAGAACGGAAATCTTTCAGGTAAGCCTCAAGTCAAAGCCTCAGCTGCTAAAGAGGTTTCATTCAGTCTTTATTTAGACAAGGCTGTGACACCTACATGTCTAAAACTAGGACAAGCCCCCAGATTTTTGTACACCTGAAGTGAGCCTATCTTCTTCTGCATCAGGTCTGCCCAGGATGGAAATCAGGGTTAGGTGGAACCAGATCCATTTCTTTCAGAAAGCTGCCACCTGGGTGCTACCAAAAGGGAAATTATATGTCTGTGCCTTATGGGGCTTTTTTCTTCCTTCATCCAGACCTGCCCATTCCCACCACACTGACTGCACCAGAAGGGGGATGTGACTCTGCTCAGGACTGAGGAAAACTGTTCCCGGTCCCTTTCTGACTCCTTTGAATTTCCCAAGCTTTACCAGTCAATACAACAGCCCATTATGACTATTCACCTGGAAGCTAGGCTGCCTGCTCTCCTAAAGAAAATCTGAGGGCAGAGCTAGTGGGCAGAGGAAAGGCGTCTCTGAGGTCCCAGCTAGATGTACAATGGATAAGTCAAGGCTGGAGAAAGAAACTTCTGTGCTGCCACTGAGATCCTGGAGAAAACGGGCTTTTTCCTGCAGGGAGGCAGATGCCGTGCAGCAGAGGAAGCTCTCTTGCTGCCGCAAAAATCTCTTGATTGTTCATCTGTATTTTCTGCTAGATAGTTAAGCAACGTTTAATCATCTTCCAACAAATGCTCATATAGTCATCTTTAACAGTTAATTTCTATGCATTTCTGGATTTAGAACTTTCTTTGCAATCACTTGTGCATGTAAAATGCCATTGTTTGCACATTTGCTGCTGTCACACATTTGCTGCTGTCAACACCAAGAAAGCAACACCAAGAAACCTTACCAGGTTTATGTACCTAGACTACTGTAGATAAATCTGAGACTCTAAGAAAGTTCGAGTCTTGCTCCTTAACACTGAGCTTTTGTTGAGTTTCTCTCTAATTTTCTGCCAGGCAAATCAGAATATGTAGATTTTCGAAGGGCCAAGGAAGAATGACATCATATATATACCATGAGCTCTGATTTGAAAAATATTGTCTCAGATGAAAAATCAATTCAGATGAGAAAAAAACCCACATACTGGTGCCTTACGATATAAGTCCTAAATTCCTGTTCACTTCTTCATAAAGAATGGGAGAAAAATAGAATTGCTGATTTTTTTCTAATTGATCTAAGTTGTGGTGAATAAAAGTTGCACAGCTGCATCTGAATGTTTTCTTTAATTCTAATTTGCAATTAATCCTTTTATGTTTCCTACATTGTCATCTGTCTCAACAACATTAAATTCCAATTTGTTGACATCTGGTCCAGTCCAAATCAAATCAAAGACGCTTGACATTGCAGAGCTGTATTCAACAAGCTCTCAGACAAACAGCAGAGGTTGGGCAGAATTTTTCAAACACTGCAACAGAACTCCCTCACCCTCAGCATGCGCTGAAAAATAGTGTGAGAATCAAGTATCAGAGAAGAAAAAATCAAGAATTTGAAAGTGATGTCTAGTTCTTTCCACTTCTAGGTAATTGTGAACTAGAATAATTCCACAGAAGTCAGCAGAATTGTGCTGGGAAAAAATAAATAGAGAAATCACATTTTCTCACTTTGAACAAAAGTTGGTTGATTTTAAATATTTGGATGACTATATTTTATTATTCACAAATGCATCATTTTAGTTCCCTTGTAATACAGATATAAATAAGCTTCCCTAAACTTCATCTTCCTCTAGGCAAAACCTATGCACCTGAAATTTCAATTTATGTAATGGAATAAAACTTCCTCAGGAAATCTGAAGCAGAGTCAGTAAAACAACTCAGAAACAGGAGTCTTCCAAGCAGAAAATGATCTCATTTCTTGCAGATTGTTTTAGTTTCTACTTTCTTACTAAAAATCTAAAATAGATTGGCTGAGTAATTTTTAAGCCTTTAAGTCATTAAAATGACTGAAACACTTGCTAGAGCTGGGGAGCATGGAGAAGAAATCTTTTCCACAATCAGAAGTTATTTTGTTAATTCTGTCTTGATTCAAGCTTTGTACGTAAATCTTCGGAGCCTTTTTGAAATAGTGTTTAAGTCTCTAGAAAGAAGAGACAAAAATAAAGGGAAAGGAGCTGTATAATGAGTAAAGGCAAAGGTGGCGGTCGAGCATTCTTGCGTTATAATCCTGGCTCTGAAAACAGTTTGAAGTGAGCTGTTGTGTAGGTATAAGTTCTTGCTTCTGATTCTTCATTTGAAAAATGTAAATAGATTATAAGTTTGTGAGAGTCAGCACGATTATGCAGTGCTTTAAAACTCTTAAAGTTAATATAAACTCAGGATGTGTTCATCGAAGAATGTAACAAGAAAGGTAATTGTACAGGCCAGGTCTAGGAAGTGCAGGATTTAGATGGCGTCAATGATTTCCTTCCTTCCGGTGCGGATCTCCTAAGGAAAAATGTCTGTTGTGATCTTGGTAATGTTTCCATCCCCTCCTGAGTCTGCAGCCCCTTTTGGGCTGTCCATGTCCACATCAACCAGAGCACCATCCAGAATAGCTTTTTGTCCCTTGCTGGGACCAAAGACCCTGGGTTTGGTCTTGCAAGGGAATCAAACGCCATAAGCTTTCCCCAGACAATCACGGAGGTTTAACAGGCAGCATCCAAGGCCTGCAGTGAGACCCATCCTTTCAGATAAGACAGTCCATATTCAATGTAATTTCATATGTAGTTTGAGCTCAACTGTCATCATCCCCAAACTAATGACTGCAGCACTTTACTCTGAAAGATCTTTTTCAGTACATGAGTTTACATTTGGCCACAATGCATAAAATGTTTGGTTTGGGTTGGTGTGGGGTTTTTTTAGTTGAAGACTTCTGTGCCAAATAATTAGCTCAGCAAATGTAAAGATCTCCCTTAGATGAAACTATGATAATGAATACATCAGCCTAGTGCTAAGTACCATCAACAGAACCAATAGAAATACTTGTGTCCTCACAAAGGCCAACACCGTTTATCAACATGCTGTAAAAAGTATGAACACACGCCGTCCACAGATGGATGTGACTGGGTGACTGAAACTGAACCATCACTCCTTTCAGCAACACATCTATTTCACCATCAAAAATAATTCACAAGAGGACGTTAATGATTTTCCTCAAGCACCCCAAAATGTGCTGAATAATACATAAACAGAAAGAAAGACCCAGCTTCAGCCCAAAGGATCACCAAAGTCTAAGCAGTGCTCGGGCTAACCAGCGCAGCTGCAGCAAAGCTTGGGTTCAGGCTGGGGAGGGAGGACGGGGATAGAAATGAGACGGTGGGTACACACAACAGCGAGTTAGCAACGTTAGGTATAATGTTGAGTTGCCATGTAACCACTTCACCAGAAAAGAAACACTAAGGATGGAAAATGTGATCAAATCAAAAAGATTTGGTTTTGGGAAGAGCGGGGAAGATCTCTTCTCAAGAGCCACTGTCATTAGGAGGTGCTGCATGCTGAAGCCATGCTGCAGCCCTGTATACCCCAGGCCTACTAAGGTGTGGCTGCTATTCGCTGGTCTCACTTTCTAATAAAAAAAAAATTAAAAAGATAACACAGACGTACCTAGCAACAAGTGCTTCACACGAAGGCCCTAAAGGCAGCAAGCCATGCGAGGTGGTTTCATGGGCTCCGAGCAGCCGCAGGCACCTGCTGGCAGAAGGTCTGTGTCAGGACCAGAAACTCTCCTCAGTCTATTTGTCACTATAAAAATGTGTAAATATGATTAAATGCCACACACCTCCCCACTCCCTCTCTCTACCTGTTGAAGAAAGAAGCTCATCCTGCACTCCCCCACCTTCCTCTCCACCTCCGGGTGTTTTGAAAGAGCTGCCTGTCCTATTTTAAGGCAGACCTCACGTTATGGTGAATAACAGCACCTAATTAAATCTTAGGGCACCAAATTTTACTGCTCGCCAAGAACCTCTGAGGCTACTGACACCTCTGTGGTTTGCCTGAGGTAGAAGGGTGAGCAACCCAACCAAGCCACGAGCTGCTGGGTCGTGGGTAAGGGAGGGGCGACCACTTCCTACACGTACTCCAGGCGAGACCCTGACACCAAAGGTGGCCTCCTACAGAATCATCTCTCCAGTCACCGGAGTTACTGCTGTGAGGGAAAAGGAGAAATGAAATACGAAGGCAGTCCTGACAGTCTGCTTTTCTTCCCCAGCCTCCAGGCTTCTATTTTGGGCAGAATGGGCAAATCCTCCACTTCTCCAGCTGCGCAACTCCCTGGAGCAGCAGGGAAGAGGGCGGCTGGAAGCACAGCAGCCAGCTGCAGCTTTCTGAGAAGAGTCAGCTCTGAGTGACCTCACGATCACACCGCATCATTATCACCACTTAGCACGCACAATGACCAACACCTTCCACAAATGGCTAATAAATGGCTATTACTTCTGTTTTAGCCTTTACCTCTTCTTTTTATTGGATCTGATTTTTCATGCCAGCACTTCACAAGCATCTTGAAAAGCAACATTCAAAGTGTCTTCTCCCAGGCTCTCAGTTATATATATTAAAAGGAATTAAATTTCTGACAGCTGTCTGAAATTCATCAGTGCCAGGGCAATATCCCAGTTGAGGGATGTCTCTCTGGGCTGCCTTGCTCCAGAAGAAAGTCAGCATGGTGGAGCGCATGGAGCTGCAGGACAACACCTGCCTGCCTTCCTACGTGCCCTCCCACAGTGACACAGTGACAGAGGCTCGCCCTCTTGCCATGCTGCGCTGAGGCACTGCTCAGTGAATTGCTAGGACTACATGCATTACTTGAACAACCATTCCCTTGAGGAGAGGCTGAAGAGCCAGGCAGGAGTATCCTGGAGTCTAAATCCATTTTACACATCACCAGCTGAGCTGTGCTGCTCCAGAAATGTTTTTTCCTTGTATGGGCAGACATGCTAGCTGTTAGCTGTACAACAGTTGCAAAAAAATGCTTTTCAGGAGAGTACCAGTTCTAAATACACTGTTCATAGAATGGTAGGGGTTGGAAGGGACCTCTAGAGATCATCTAGTCCAACCCCCCTGCTAAAGCAGGTTAGCCTAGAGCAGGTTGCACAGGAATGCATCCAGGCGGGTTTTGAATATCTCCAGAGAAGGAGACTCCACAACCTCTCTGGGCAGCCTGTTCCAG
>VZSC01008753.1:306260-325302 GCA_013398225.1 Steatornis caripensis
TCTTCTTAATGCACCCCAGGATGCCATTGGCCTTCTCGGCCACAAGGGCACACTGCTGGCTCATGGTGAGCCTGTTGTCCACCAGCACTCCCAGGTCCTTCTCTGCAGAGCTGCTCTCCAGCAGGACAGGCTCCTAAAAATCTTCCACAGAGCTGATGACAACTCCTTGTTGAATTATTCAAAGCGATAACATCTCGGCATATTTTTACAAGAATTACATGCATTCACCTGCTTTAATTTTCTCCTTGAAAAAGGCCTGTTGCTTTCAATAATATTCTCAGTATTTTAGCATCATCAATTAAATTGAATAATCAGTGGGTTTCTCTGGAAAAACATTAAAAAGACCAAAATAATTTATTGTGATTTAGCCACAAATCTATTGCATGATTAACACTGCAATGGTCTCAATTTAACATGACTATAATGGACCTAAATTATGCCTGCTGGGTTTTAATCTTGACAATGACAGCAATAACATGACCTGACATTTACACCTTTGCAACGCACATGTTGGAGATAATTCACCTCTCGCTCAACGATGAAATACTTCTATGTTCACTGCACTTATTCCAAAATTATGCTGGTATAAATCACAGCAAAAACAGGTCCCCAAATCCTTCTCATATAATAGAAATTATCTAGACACAATTTGGACTGGATCCTCAAAAGCTGTGAATCATGTAGATGTTTTGATTTACAACAGCTGAAAAACCTGTCTCACCAAACATGAATTACAGACTTCATCTGAGAAGTAAATCCCTGGGAAGCTTCAGCTGATGTGGAATCTATCTGCTGTTTTCACATGCAGAGTCTGTGTACTACCAGTAAAAATCTTCAGTTGCTGAATATTGCAGGTTATACTGAGGCATAGGTAATGCATGGAGAAGTTCAATAAGTAGAGTCATACTTTAAGCTCTCAGACCTCTCCATTCCTTGCCAACCTGCAGCACGGGTTTCAGAAAAAAGGCTTTCTTTCCACTTCCTTGACATTGCTCAGGACTGGAAGCCTTTTCCCCCTGCCTGCCCACCATGGCACACAACCCTTTTGGCCTCTCTCTTTCCTCCTTCCAAGATAGGACAAACCCCTTTCTTTCCATGTGCCTGGGACAAAGCCGAACAGAGACCCTTCCACTCAGCTCAGTCATCCGAGGACGTGTATCATTCCAGAAATGTAATTAAGAGTGTGGGCCAAACTCTAACCACTTTTAAAATGCCATAGTTTCCATAAAGATCATTCCCTACTCGAAAAGCTCAACTGATGGTCTTACAGCAGCTTAGCTGGTAAACTGTGGCTGCCTCAATACAAACAAATTACAAGTTACCTGAACATGGTCCTGGGCACTGGAACAGTTTGTCTTGTAGAGTTAGAGCCATGCCATTAGCCTGTATCACAGGGTGGAGGTTATCACCAAGAGGTCATATGCACATAGCCAACCTCTTTTGCAAGCTCAGGGGGCTTATCGGCATAGACATGGGCTGTTCTGTACTAGTCAGCCTCAATTACTATGAACTTTTCTGGACACTATTATTTTACCGGCTTAAACATGGCTTGTAACTGTGTGTATGCTCTTAGCCCACTCATACTGAAAAGCAGAAGAATTTATTCTAAACACCACTGGATGGACTTTAAGATAAGGTGTATCTTCTACATGAGAACCAGGACTAAAATTGATTCTTGGGACTGGTACCATGCTCAGCATGTACCCAATACCTTCTTAAACCTCTGTAACATACTTGTACATTCAATGCCTAAAAAAACCAGCCTATGTTAGGAATACCTCACAGCGTAATATATATTCCTGTTACGGCAACTATTATTTCATGACAAATCAAGCACATAACTCTAGTTAGAAAGCCTAAGCTGGGACAATTAAAAGCTAAGAGCATGGCTCTGTTACATAAAGCTTGAAAAGTATCCCTTTTTTAAGTAACGGGATGAGTATGCGCATGCAGTCTGTGTCTGCAATTAATAATACAGCAATGCCATCATGGATAACTGCATCAATAGATTAAACCACCCCCAATCTCATTGTAATTCAACACTGTAGGAGGAGAAGGTCATGGCTACATTCAGGGGTTAAAATCAAGAGGAAGACTCATTAACTTTGAAACCAGCTCATCATGCCTGCAAGACTATATACTGGGCAATGTCTTTACATTCTTATTAAGACGGGAAGCACTAGAAACCAAAAGACTGTAGGAAATGACTTCACTGCAATAATGTTGAAAACTAAACAGTATTGGCTACAAAGCAAGATGATAATTAAAGAAATATATATATATTTAAAAGCATTCAAGAATACATCAATAAGTATGTAAATTCGTTTATATTTTTACATGTTGAACTCCGATATCTTTCTCAAATTACATTTGGAAATTAGTTATAATCAACAACATAGGAGAACTGTGCTGGAATATAGTGCAAAATAGAAGCTGAAATCTTTACGCATTACAAATATACAATGAAAGGTAAAAATCTTTGGTACTTACTTTATTTAAAGACCTTTTCTTCACCCTCCTCCTCTTTAGCAGAGGACCCTTACTTTAGATGCATGCGTGGGTACTGGTATTGTTGTTGGCATCACAGAAACTGTCAGTTACTGAGATTAGATCTGGTTTTATATGCACTTACAGCAGTGCAAAGAAAAGAGCATAGATATAAAGATAGCCAGAAGTTGGATGGTTAAATTAATATGATAGCAAATTTGAAATCAGGGCCAAGTTTAGTACCAAGGACGTGGGATGACATGAACTGTAACACTTTTTACAGCTAGCTTTGCAGCAGGAGAGAAAAAGCTCCTGTATCACTGAGTCACTGTAAGGTTATATCAGTGAGAGTTTCCACAAGGAAGGTCTACACACGCATCAGCTGAAATCACCGGGTTCAAACTCTGCCCTGGCCAGAAGTCAAGAACTGTACGTGCATGGGCTTTCACCAGCCCCTTCAAACATCAGGTAAGAAGAAGGCTCTGTCTTCTCTGCTCTGATGTTAAAGTGTTGAGCTTTTTTTGAAAAGGGGAAAAGTCTGTGTGTGCATCAAGTATTTTAAAATAACAAGCCTTTCAAAAGAGCAGTCTCCGGCTGCTTCAGAAGATGGAGTGGACCCCATGGTCCCACTGGCGTGAAGCGGGGCAGCTGCACTTCCCTTGCTCCCTGGGAAAAAGCGGCTGGAGCCAGGAAGCGCTGCTGCATGTCTGTTCCTACCGTGCTGCCTGTGAAAGCAAGTGGAAAGCAACACCTTTCCCTGCCAGCCTGCTCCTGTCTGCCTTGGGGTGGCCAGAAATGGGGGAGTACAAAGGCACTTAACATTTTCTATTCAAGCTCAACTTTTCTTTGCTCCAAACATCACCCAGTCCAAGACGGGAACCAAGTCTTTTATCACCCTCAGTCTTTGATGAGACTAACGATAAGGGGTGTTCGATGTTCCTGCTGTGAACTTTCTGTGCTAGAGTGCTGTAAGATGAGAGCAGGAGACTTGCATATTCAGAGCCTGCATGTATGAATGATGGGACAGGAGCAAAACACGGGGTGCGCGTAATGCACTTGCTCATGGACGTCACTGCAGTCTCACTAGTACCAAGAGGGGCAGTCCTGAACTCACCAGCATTAATTCAGGACTGCCCTAAGCCAGTTACACACCTGGTTTTGGGTAGGACCTGCCATGCTTCCTGCTACTTCAGGCACGGGCAGAGAAATCACAAGTCTGTCTGGAAAAATAAAGAAAGAAAGGCTCTACAGATATCTCCTCATCACGTACGCTGAAGGCAAAAGAGCTGCCTGAGGACTAAGTTTATAAGCAAAAAGAATCTCTTGGGCAATCACTTGCTACTTAAGGAGGAATCAGACCTTGACTCAGGCCTCTTTTGAGTCATACCCTGTTTAACATCACAAGCGTGCACGATGTGGAAATTACACTGACAGATACACCATAGCAAACACCAAACTTCTTCATTGCAACTTTTGTTTCATTTCATCATCTTTTCTGCACTCTCTGGGATGCAGAAAGGTTTAGTAAAACTTGTCTGTGTTGTTGCAAAGTAGTCCTCTTACTTTGTAGCTGTTCCGCAGCGGTGGTTGCGTAAGAGGACCTGGTGAGAAGTCAAGTCTACTGACTCGGAGAGCATTAGCTTGAAATATAGTGAAATATTCTTGAAAGTATTTAAATCTGTCATCAGTATGGCAGGAATAAGGTGACAGAAAGCAAGAATTATTAAGCAGAAGACTTTATGAAAGTTATAGAATGTTTTAAATCAACAAATTTAAATTACACAGAGTACCTAAAGGAGATAAGGAAGTCTCATTAGAAGCCTGTTCTCCACTCCCTGAACTGAATTCTATGATCTCTCAGATCTACCAAACAACATATTCCTTTCACATATTCCTTTCACATTGTTTCAATTCTAGCATGAATAAAAAATCTACATGCTACTACTACCCTGAATTCAAAATAAACTGATGCTAACTGAAGTTTAATAGAAAAATTATAATGATGCTTTTTCATCTTCCTCAGGGTTAACATTTATTACCTGCAAAACACATCCAGACTAGAAGAACATTGAAAATATAATCAGAAATGTGTTTTTCTTCATAGCAATTTTGCAGCAGCTGCTATGGCAATACAGTAGCAGCTCTAAACCGAATTCATATACAGGATATATAATGCCATTGAGTGCTCTGAGTTCTCCAGCAGATTAAATTCATTTTTCAGTAGCACAAATGTAGGATTACTTTACAAAGATTTATGCATCAGTTTCTTGCCCACAGGCTGTGTATCACAGTCCTGTGTTGAGCTTCTTTCATGCACTTAAGGCCAAGCTTAAGGCAAAGCCTTTTGGATCACGTTTCCTGCCATGCTAATTTTTAAAATGATGAGCTCACTTACTGGCTTTGAACAGGTCTTAAAAATGGTAGCCAAATCAGATGCTGACTTCTTTTAATTTCTAATCCTTCAAACTTTTACTACCAGGTCTACAGCTTGCTACCAGCAAACTGTGATATTTGTGGTGGCCTATAAGGGAACACTCTGCTTTCACGTACACGTAATTTAAAAATGTGAATATTTTAAGCAGCTATTTTGTATCTTACTAGATTAAACATTTCCCCAACTATTGCAAGCTGCATAATAAATAATCACTACGTATTTCCCCTGTAACACTAGGAGCTCAGGTTACAACCTGAAAGGCAAATCACATTATTTCTAGTTTGTGTGTTCTTTACTAGGAACTTCTGTTTTCATCAGTTGCATAAGCAATAAATATGTGATGTAGACTTAGGAGGGCTGTACAAGTATGTGTCACGGACCTGCAGTAAGAAGTTGCTTCAAAGGGTGGATTCTGTCTCAGAAAGAAAAAATGGGATATTTTTTACCTCTGGTCTTCACTTGGTCTAAAGTGTTTGAGGCATGAGCTGAGACTGGTTTTATCATGTCAGACAACCTCTTTTGTATATCTTTTCTTTGCCTTTTTTTTTTTTAAATTGATATAAGTAACCAAATTTAACCAGTAACCTTTCTTAAGTAGACAAGCCCTCACACTCCTAAAAGTTTCCTTGATTGTTTGAGCACCAAGTATCATAAAATACGAAGTGTTTCTTGATTCACCACTTCAATTACTATGAAAAGCAGTATGAATAGGAGAAGATGTAGTCCCAGAATTTGGAGTCAGACAGTGCAGGCTTATTTGTAACCGAATCACTGCATGACCATGGACGAAGCTTTTTGTATCTCTTTTTGTATCTATTTAAAATTGAATAGCAACATTCATCTCACTTGTGATGTATTTTGCAACTTACAGAAAAAAAAAAAAGACATGTGACTAAGATATTGTTATACCCTATTCTATGCCTGGTTTATGTTCCATTAACCCAAGGCCATTCTAGAAACTATTTCTGAAAAATGTTGCTTTTGTCATGGATTTCTCTTAGCATGAATGCTCGGAGGGGAAATGTTTCAAGAAGATCACCTTCAAGAAGAGATCTCAGAGTCACAGAATACTATTTTTCTCATGTCATGCATTGGCAAAAACTGAGTCTGCAGGTCAAAGAACTACATCTACTGGAAATCGAGTTGTTCTTAGTGCAAGAGTTATCGTTAGCTGCCCTACAAGTCAGTGTTTTTCAATAATAGAATTATTACTTACTACATTGTAACAGTTTCTTTTTCTTTGGATATTTCCAGAAGGAAGGAGAGCACATGCTCTAACTTCTTAAAACATGCACAATCAATACTTTTTACTGTCATCATCAGAACTTACGAAAATGATACAAAAAAGAGTGAATACAAACATTTAATTTGCTTCAGTGTCAATATATATGGACAGGAAACATTTTAATCATATTAAAAACTGGCATGTAAACATACAACAACGTACTGAATTACTGTCTCCTCCAGAAAGTTTGTGAAAACCTTGCTACAGTGAGGAGAAAGCTGTTCTGTACAAACAATTATAAACTTGCTCTTGATTGAAGCTGCAAGGGATGAGAACCTTTCTTCTGTTGTGATGTGCAAAAACACAGCAAAAGGGTTGTCTTCATGTTTTTAAGAAAGCCATCCTTCAGGGTATAATCTATTTACAAGAGTGCTGAGAACACTGAAGGATATTATGGGTACTGATAAGAGAATAAGTACTGTGAGTATTAACATGCTGGGAGTATAAATGGGAATATTAAAAAGTGTACTCCTTATCTACTCAATGGTTAATTCATAGCAGAGTGATGGGGCTGTGATAGTGGTATAGCACACTAAGACGTCTTGTTTTATATGTTTTACATTTGTACAAATACTGAGAATATAACTAGTATTTAACAGAGGTGAGGAGATCAGAATGAATATTAACTGCTTGCTTTTCCAAAACTCTTTCTAAAATGTATGTGGGGAGACTGGAAGTCCTGTGGTATTTTTACTGATTTACGTACCTTTAACACATGACACATTATGTGGTTTTCCACCTTGCTTCAGTGGGCTTTTCCTGCTACAGTTTAACATCATGGCTTATTACACAACCATGATGTGCCATAAAGAATGACAGGGACATGGAGCGACTCACAAACTTTCTGGATTTCATACTGGCATCCAGATTTTTTATCTAGGAGTACATAAGTGAACGCGTTGCAGAGAGTAATTCTATTATTGTGCTGCCTGTTGTGAGCATTTTTAAGGCAACACAGAGCTTTTAAATTTAAAAACATTATGTGTATTTCTACAAGCAGCTGGTGTTTAAAGTATGTTTGTAAGCAAATTGCAATTGATGTCTTCTCTACTAATTTGGTACCCAGGGACAATATTGAAAACTAGTTCTACACATGACTAACAAAAATCTGTTGTACAATGTAATTAACTGAGCCGAGGTAGACCCTCATAAAATGGCACTAAGCATAAGAGGTATGTCTCAGAGGTCTTGTGTCATCGTGTTTGCACTATGATTCATGCATGTGCCAGCTGCCAGCAAAGACCCTGGAAGGAGCCCTCACTGTTTTTGAGAAGGGGCACGGCGCTCTCTGGTGGGGTACAGGAGACACGGGCAGCAGCAGGAGTTTCAAGAGGTGGCAACTGGAGAAACGCCACCATAGCTGTACTCCTCCTGAGTCTCCGCCGTGCATTAGCCCTGCAAGAGCTACACCTCTTCCTGAAGCATGCAGGAGGGTCGTCTCAGCCCTGTCCTTGTGCTCCGCAGCTGAGGACTGTCTGAACTTTATATGCCCACAGCAAACATTTTTGGTTAGAGCCAGGTCCGACCTACACGATGCTCTTGGTGTGAGACCAACCTGGGCTGAGGAAGCCAGAGTAGCTAGGTCATTTAATGCAACGCCCGCATTCACAATTACTACCCTGGTTTGCCTACAAGGTAGCATCAAGTGTCCAGAAGCATTTGCTTTTCAGCAAGCATACACACACACATGCAATGTGCTGTGTTAGCTACTGAAAGGCCATAGACTGCTCCACCCCAGGCCTTACAGCCACCCCGGCTGACTTCCTCTGCTCCCCACCGTGCCCCAGTGCAGCCCCTGCTCCCCCTTGCCAGGCACAGCTGCACTAGCCAGGGACAGCAGCGCTTCTGGTGTCTCCCAAAACTAGCCCAGCACTTAGGAGGTGGAAAATAGGGCAGAGGAGGGGCAAAGTTCATTCCCTCTCCCCAGCCATGCCTCTGCTCAGCCAGAGGACATTCTCAGGGATGGACCTGGGGCCATGGGCTGGCCCTGACACTGCAGCTAGCTGTGGGTTGGGAAGGGCTCGTCGTATTCTCCCAGTACCAAACTGAAACTTGCAGAGCAGTCAGCAAACATAGGGAATCACTTTTTTTTTTTTTTGCATTTTAATTTCTCAAAATACCTCCCAGGCCCTTGGCTTGTTTGAGTGCTGCACTGAGGTACCATGAGGGCAGTTCTGAATGTAAAGAGCAGAGCAATACTAAACTTTAAGGGACAAACCTTCAGCGGGTGAACCATCTCAGTGGCCATTACGAGAACGTCTATTCCTTCATTTGAACCTTAGAACTATTTCTGCATGTGCATGTGCCAGAAGGCTTCAAGTAGACCCTTGCTGTTTTTATTTTGTGCTAGGAATATCAGTACTATCTTTTTCCCTCTCTCCTTGTGTTCCCCTGGACCACTCTGACAAGGTAACATTAAAATTAAGCGGACCGGACATGACAGTTTGTTCATCCTCTGGTAAAGACTCACATTCCAGCACTTGTCCATCTCTGTAACTCCTCATCCTCTGATCCAAATTTTAAATGTATTGGAGGGAGAATGTTTTCTATGATGGCAAGTGTATTCCGAAATCAAGCCTCCATCACAGTAATTGCATCCTTGCATTCAGGTAGTGGCATTTCAGCTCAAGACAGCAGCAGAACCACAGCAGAAGCACTGCATGAGAAGTTGCCTTACACATTCATGCTATGCCTTTTAGATATTTTGCAAGTCAGTACCATTGTCTTCAGCCAGAAGATATGCCCAGGTCACACCACAGCAGTTGTGCAGCTGAGGTGTTCACCAAACTTCAGCCGATCAGGAACATGATGTCCAATCCCAGGCAAAGCTCCGTTCGCTGCTTAC
The DNA here is from genome assembly GCA_013398225.1 of Steatornis caripensis. Taxonomy (NCBI): domain Eukaryota; kingdom Metazoa; phylum Chordata; class Aves; order Caprimulgiformes; family Steatornithidae; genus Steatornis; species Steatornis caripensis. The sequence continues at coordinate 315,312 of VZSC01008753.1, forward strand.
TCCAGAGCTACACTGAGGGGTTGATGGGGTAGCTTGCACCCAGTGCTTTGGAGTGGTGGCATTGCTCTCCACTTGTCACTACAGGGGCACAAGGCAGGAAAAATAAATGTTGCGTTTAGGGCACCCAATCACTCCTTCAAGAGGGCACGTGCATTTAGCAGCAGGATAAAGCTTTTATGGAAGGCACCTGTATTTTTTTAAGTTTAGCAAATATGTACACACCCTACACAAATATGTTTGAAACAAATGTTAAAATCAATAACTGAATTCAGGGTTTGGGTTTTGTTCTTTTAGTCGCAGACTTCACGGGGTTACCTGTGTCTGTAGTAACTGGACGGATAGCTACAGCCAGCCACGGCCGGGGAAGACACGCTCCGGGAACGCAATGAATCCGGCTTCATGCAGTGTTTCAAGAGCACCATCTTGTGGTTTTCCCTTTCCAGAACATACCTTATTTTTTACAATCTCTGTACTACATAATAATTTCCTCAAAAGGGTGTCAGACCTTGACTTTAGGAGTAAATATTTGAGGGGGGTGGGGGTGTAAATTCTTACCAGAATCTTAATCTAGGTTCCTTTTTTTAAACTCTGTGAATCAGGGCAGACTTTATATTTTTGCCACTAAATATTCCGAGGTTTTTTGAGAGTGATCGCTGCCAGAACTTTAAGTTTTAAACTTTTTTTTTGTCAAACAAAACATTGAACATACTAAAATGTCATTTATTTGCGGTGGAGCCTTCAGCTAGTGACAGCATATCTGGCACATGCTGCAGTTTTGCCACGTGTTAGAAATCGGCCTCTGAGGTGAACAGCTAGGCTGCGTGCTGTGCTACGGTGTCAGCAGTTGCAGAGTTGAAGTAAGAGGTTGAGGGGTTTTTTTTCTGTTTTGGTTCTTCCATGCCCCACAGTCCTCAAAGCACAAAGGCTGCTGCTGGAGATAAATTACACTGACAAGTGCGTACAAACTCGTCCTTGTTTTTACAAGTGATTATATCATCAAATTAATCATCATTATCTGACACTACTCTCCAGCTACTTTGTTGCTGTAGTGGGACAGCTGAGATTATTGCCTTTAATGCTTTGCAGAAAGATGTAAGCATCTCGACCAGGTCCTTGGGTTATTTGGGACAGCATTGTAAGTGCAAGAGAGAAGAGCTGCAAAATGTGGTTATTGAATATTGATTTCAGAAAGTCCTTAACTTCCGCCTGCCTCCCAGCTAGCGTCAGGATGAAGTTCAGGAATATTCTGGCTCCATAGGTATTCAGGCCATGGGGAAGAGCTGCTAGCCACAGCAATTTACAGAGGAGAGAAACATCCCACCCTTCCTCACTGTGCAGAGCCACGCCTAGAGATAAGTAAGTAGCTGGGAGAAATCCGTACTCTGTTGCACCAGCCAGACGGGGGACTCTGTCAGCCTGAAGATATTTATCACCCTCTGTAGATCTGAAAGGCATATGTAACGCGAGTAAGCAGCTTATCAGATTCCTGCAATGTCACTGGGACTGCCAATTGTTGAGTCTGAAAGTGGTTTTGACAACACAGCTGTAGTAGTTGGGGACTACTCATCTCCATATGGCAAAGGCCGTGCTCTTGCACTAGGTGTGACTCTCACATTGATTACGTATCGAAGGCAGGTTCAAGACAGGCTCAGCCCAGACATTAACAACAATCTGTGACTACTACTTTGTTCCCACATTTGGCACATAAATCACTCTCCTCAGCATTTTTGGGGCACCTGCTAGTACAAACGCCCAACGCTCCCACTGTCTATAAGGTGCTGCTTCCTCACTCAGCAGTAGATGCCAGCATGCCTGGGTGGGGGCTGATTGTCCACTCTGGTTTTTTTCTGCCATACACTGTTCACTAAAGCTATTTGTGAGGAGACTCCTTCAGTAAGATGCACAGTTTTTATACAGGTCCTGTGCTCAGCATTGTAGGACAAGCTTTCAACTGTTGGGCAAGTTTACCATAAAGGAAGAAATAGCTGTGTGGCCACCGCAGATCCCCATGCTTCCCTCTAGAAATTTTGCCTAAGAAAATTGCAAGCATTGGTAACAGGTCAAGGTCCTTCAGGAGCTGCCACCCACCTGTTGAAGGCTGCAACATTGAATTTCTATTCCAATTATTAACACTAAAGCTGGTAGGCAAAGTTCTGAGGACCCCAAAATGTTGGGGCAAGGGGAAAGAAACAGCCACAATGGCTTGCAGCAGACCCAGTACAGCTTGGCCGGAGTGTGATAGAAGTAATCTGACCTTCCCAACAAGGTTTCAAGTAGAAGCCTGTTGCCTCTTGTCACCTAGAAGTTAGTGGAGAATGTCTATTTCTTCATACTGTTCATCTCCAGCTGTGACCACTGAAGACCTGTAGTCCAGTTCATCCCCCTTACCTGGAGGTAACAAGGAGTTTTCCTCCAAAGTTTGCATGAGCAGATCAATTTCTACAGCAAACAAAAAACCCCAAAGCAGCTGTTCTTCACTCGCTGTGTACAAATTGCCAGGCCTACTAGAGTCCATAACTCCCCTCAGCAAGCTCAAAACCTGAAAAGGTAAACCTGTTAAGCTCATAACATCCACGTTCAGCTCCAAAACAGACACACAAATTTCAATTCAAGATGTATGCTACTCTGCAGCACCCGTCTTCTGAGTATGGATGCCTGTGCCACATTTCTCAAAATCAATGTACAAAAGGGCAGTTCTGTCCAGATCTCATTTGAGGTATCTGTACTTTTCAGGACCCAGGAATTTCAGTGGACACAGATGAAAACTTTGTAACAAACTTTTGCTTATTATGTTTCTTACCTACCTGAGCTCAAGCTACAGTCTACTAGCAGACTCCCTGTGGTTGCATGCGTATCAAGCCCTTGTTGGTTGCCTTTTCCATGTCTGACAAACACTGGACACAACCAATATCCAGTAGTTGAGTGCTGCTACTTTCTATACATACACCATTCCTTCAGCCTGCAGGACTGGTTGGTAAAGGTGGTACCATCTAATTACCAGAATAAGGTATAATAGGATGGAAGAGTTCGTTGTCAGACCTTGAGCATATCCATAAGTAGACTTAAATAGACCAAAGACTTATGGAATGAAAGTTCTTGATATAACTCGGCCCATCTCTTTTAAGTCTCAGGTTTAGGTTAGGAGATTAACTTTGCCAACGTGCACAACTGTCCCTACCACTGCTGTCACAAATAGGAAATTAAACGAGTGCAGGAAAAGTTGCCATGCAGTATGTAACTGCTGTCCCAGCTCAAGCAGGAGGACCTTCAATGCTGCCTTCTCAGTCTGTTATCTACTCGCTAACAGGAAAAACACACCTAAACCCCAGATATTTCCAGAAAATGATCAGTCCTTATCTTGAAAACTTGCCTTTCTTTGCTGTGGCATCACAAAGACTTCACTGATAGTTAACTAGTTCTGTGACAGCAGCATAAATTCAGCCAATAGAAAATTTTCCATTGAATGTGTTGGTTCAGAAACTATTGGCAATTACTGCTAAGAGCCTTTAGGTAAGCTGCAGGAAAGCAGCATGAGAATGGATTCAGTATGTTTTACACAAACCCAGGAGATTTGCTCTTTGCTAAATCAACATTTTTTAAGAAACACATACTAGAAAACATAAGAAATGAGCATGAAAAGTAATCTTTTAAGATAAATAGGAAGTCTAGATTTGCCAACCAAGTTGAGAACAGTAATTTATTTTCCGATTTACAAGACAAACATGAATAATATTTTAAGTAATATTTACAAATATATACAAATATTAAAAAATTGTCTTATGATCTAGAAAAAATAGCAAAGGTTTTTTTTTTCAGTATAGCCAAGATATAGTACTGTTTTTTCTTAAGCTGGAAAGAGTATCACCTCAGTTCAAGGAAAATCTGCCATTTCTGGTTGAAGAAATGAAGCGCAACAATTTAAGATTCCCATAAGATAAACCATCACAGAAAATGGTATTATGAACATTCACATTTTAAAATTAAGGCAAAGCCTTGGAAAAAAAAATCATAAAATGTAGACTCACTCATAATTTTATGTTAAAAGGGACTTCACTCACCTCCCTTGACATTCTCACTATAAATGCTTTTAAAAGACTTTTGAATCTATATCCAGAATTTTCTTTGAAATTTACAGACTAGTAAGACTTTTTAAAATGTATGTTTGTGATGATTCCTAGGAACTTGGACATGACCAAATAGTAGAGAGGAATAAAATTAACCTTGTTTTATAAATATAGAATAGCACAAAACATTTTTTCTCTTTGATTTTCCTTGTGAATAACTTCATATCCTAAAGAAAACTTTATGGGACATCTGACAATCTGTATTGGGATGGATGGATCACAATCGCCGTAGATTCTGTTTGCTTTGCTTAGTCCCAGGAAGCGGTCCTAACTTACAGTTCGGTTTCACAGGTTTGCCACTCATACAGTCACTGGAGCTGTGGTAGCTCGACATGCATTTTGTGCAAAAGTCAAAGCCACAACTTTCACGATTGCACATAGCTCTTTGTAAATAGGAGTCGTACTTTGCAGGTGAGCCACAGCGATGGCAGACTTTAAGGCTTTCAGTGTTTTTCAAGGTCTTGGCAGCCTGTTGGAAAAAGCATATACAGAAAATCATGAGTAGATGGTAAATACACGCCCCAAACATTCCCTGATGTTATCCAAGTACCACAAAACATATTACAACTTCTACTCTAGAGAGATATAGCACAAATTTAGCCTAATTCTAGTCGTGTCAAATTCTGATGGAGACTGAACAGGAATAATCAATCTATAACTGCAGGTACTTCAGACTGGAATAGAGGTAGCCAATTTAAAATTCTTTACATTTTGAATGCGAAGGGCAGACAGACTAAATGCAAAGTGGTAAGAAAAATCAGCCCTCCTGAATTCTCCAAACCTCATCCAAGGATGGTGATTTAGTTAACTTTAATCTAAAAAAAAAAAAAAAAATTGGAATTTCATTTAAATCATCAACATTTTTGAAAAGTGAGCAATACGTCCAGAAATCTCAGTTGTGGGGTACTCTGAGGCACCAAATGGAAGCAATTCCTACTTCTCTCCAACGAATTCATTTTTGACGCAAAACCAGATCCACCATTCAAAATCACTCAGCATTAGAAAATTATAGACCTGTAGAACACCTTATATCAGTCAATTGTTAGAAGCAAAATCTTTTTATAATCTAAATGTGTGTGTACAGACATATGCATATGTTTATCAAGGAAAACATTTTAAGACTGCTACTTCAGTGTACAGTTGAACTTTCAGATGCCTAATGCTACAAAGTGCTATTCAGCAGTATTAGAGCAGCTTGATCATACTTTCCAGTGCAACTATATTTTCTTCTCTTATTGCACCAATTTGCAGAATAACACTTCTGAGCTTCAGGAAAATCGGTTGCTTACTAACAAACAATGACTTTCAATAAACATGTTAAAAATCTTAGAAGACCCTTGCTATGTAGACCTGCACTTTTACATGGAAAAACTGAAGTTTAATGAAAATAACAAGGTAAAGGAAAACTTTGGCTTTTAGCAGTTGTTGACAACTCCAAATCTGTAACACATTACAAATATGTACTTAAAAAAAGCCATTTCAATGTCAGATAATTAGTTGAAAAAGAAGCATAGAATAAGCAGAACAACTATTCATTTGTTTCATTTTTAAAAAATAAGAATTACTTAGTTTTTGGTCTTTAAAAAAAGATTGCCCATCAGCGTTGAAGCAAAATTGATAGCTTCCGTGGGAGTGGGATTGCTTATGTGGAAAACATATGATTCATTGTAAGCCTATAGAAACTAAGAGGACGTTACTAAACATTTTCATATCTGATCCAAACAAAAATTTAAGCCAAAAGAACCCCACTAAGCCATTTTGAGGGTAACTAAACACCCAGGAGAAAAAAAAAAAAAAGTAGAACATCTCAGTATCAATATTCTTCACTTACTTTCTGACACTGTCTTAAAATAGTCTCAACAAGCAAACTCTGGCAGCAATACTAGTAAGAGTTCAAATAGGACATACTACATTTAGAAATATTCTTCACAAGCTGGTCGTGTGCCAGACATGTGAGAAACTAAAGATGAATGGAAATCACCAGTTACCTCAGAAAACTCCAGGAGCCTGCTGTGATTCTTAGATGCTTTGGATCTGGTGCCTTTTTTACTCAGGTTGTTTGGTGGGGTTGCTTTCTGAATGGAAGCTAAAGCCGCTCGGCAGAGAACATACTCCCTCGTTGCAGCAGGTTCCGATGCCTTAGTGCCATTCTAATGGAAAGGAAAACAAGAACAAAATTTGATAAGAGACTTATCTGATGAGACTGACTTTTTGTTTAATAGAAGTTACCAACTTTTTTTGATCCATCCTTGTGACTAGGTTTCCAATAATAAAGCATAATACCAAGTAGTATGTTAGTTTTACCTTAGCTTTCGCAGTCAGTACTGTCAGAAATGCATAGAAGAGACTCCTAGTTCAGACTATCAAAAGCAACCATCTTTTATTACGTAATCCAACTTACTTTCCTATTAACACATCATAATTACTTAGGTAGAGCATGTAACCTAGTCACCGCAATGTTTTAAAGTGCAAAGCAATATTTCTAATTCTTTAAGGTGAAGAGGGATGCTTGAAGTTTTCTTTCCGAGAAGTAAACTCCTCCCATCAATTCTCTAAGTTTGCAGTTCAGCTTAAAAAAAAAGCATACAATGGCAGGAAGGAAAACACACTTTATGGGATGAATGATCAGTGTTGTCCAACTGTTTCATCCCAACAGACTAGCACCACAAAATACTACACAAAATTCAAACTAGTTGACTACCTTATTCTGTGGCAGACCCTAAGTCTTGTTTCATTGTCTCTTAAGGAAGACAACCACCCCTAGTGTTTTAAGAGTCCTGCCTTGGTCAAGTGCAATGCTAGTGTGGTTGGACCTTGTATTTTTTTTATTTCATAGGACAAATAGGCATTAGGAGTAGCTTATAGCACAAAAAGCTTTTCAGTTTCCTGTAGCCAGCACAGTGCACTTCAGAGACTGTTGCTAGAAAGCACGAGCAGAGAACCGGAGTCGCACAGTCAGCTGAGAGGTTTCTCTCAGGCTCTCTCCTTTCTGCATCAGTGGGGATGCTGAAGTAAGCAAACCTCTGCAGAGAGCCTCTCAGGCTTGCCCAGCGAGTGGTGCTGGAACTGACCCTCTCCTTCCTGTCTTCCTCTGTGACACGGGACTTGTGTAAACTCCTAAGAACACCTGCATCTCTCCTTGCATAACCTCCTCAGCCACCCTTCCTCAGCCTCCAAAGACAGCCTATGCACTGACAGCGAAGTGACTAGCAACACTTAAGACAGCACATCGTAACAGGACAAACAGACACGCCAGTGACGATGTTTTCAATCTAAGAAACTCTTCTGTGACCTCTTAAGGCTGGGCAGAGTCCTGAAATAGCAGAAAGACACTGCTGGTTTAAGCGTGAAATATCCAACAACCACGGAAACTTACAGAAAGGTTTTTCACAGCTTTACTATATATCTGGAAAATCCATTTGTCTTCTTGTAGAATCTTCTGCCATGTTGTGCTGACTTTGGCAAAACTGCAACGACAATACAAACATATCAGTTACCTCCTAGGAAAGGGAAAAACTTTTAATTTAATAGTAGGACTATGTAATCTTTTACTTTCACGTAGAAGACAGGACACGTTCGCAGCTGTAGTCTTTAACCTGCCTTCTAGGGAAAAGACACATTGTCCATATATATCATGGCTTACATCGACAGTTCATGTTTTAATATATTAATACATCATACTAACCATTGTCTAAAACATTCTTAAAGCATCGATTAGGTTATTTACTTTCCTAATGAAATTCCAGAATACTTACTTTATCAAATCCATCTCACCGAGCTGCCTTAAGATGCTTCCTAATATATGCTTCAGATTCTTTTGGAAGAGTTCGGCGAGAATGTCTATTCTATCTAACCCCATTTTCTTTCCAATTAGGTTACAAAGTTCAACCTTTCCCCTAAAAACAATTCTGTCTATGGCAGCCCAAGACTTGAGATTTCTTTTACCACTTTTTTTCAAAGTTGAGCAAATCATTTCTTCATAATGGATTACTGGCAACAAAGTCTTCTTTGAAAACTGTGCTTGGTTTTGGTTCTTCATGAGACAATTCTTTGGTGTGCCACAGAGATTCCCAGCCAAAGGTATACTATCCTCATTTTCTATTGCATCAGTGTATTGATTACTTAACATAGAGGAATAACCACTGTCCTCATTCAATTTACTGTTTTCCAGTGCCTCTATTTCAAATATACCTTCATCAAGCCTCTGGGTTACTTGTTTGTTTTCTTTGTTATGTACAGGTCTTCCTTCATCTTCAAGGTCCAGATTCCCAGTGGCTGCATTGTATGAGTCACTAAGGAATATTTTCTGATGCTCTTCAGCACAGCTTTTACAAAATCCTTCCTCATAATTCAAGGGGCAGGATTCTTCCAGTCTTGTTTTCTCTACAGCAGACTTCAGTGGTGCAAACCCAGCGCGAAGAGACGTACGATCAAAATCACATTTCATTTTGACAGAACGGTTAAGGTTTGATTTCATTATTTTGTTTGTATCCTGCAAGAAACAACAAGGACAGTATTACAACACAGCATAAACTGCATCACAGATTCTTTTTTCATATAAAGAACCAATCATGCCTTCCTTCTGCATTATGAATTTTAAGCTTTTATCTAACTCACCCTCTAGCGTCTAAAACACAGACAACTAGTGGAACTAGGGACTTGATCAGCCACACAATAAATCTGCTTGAGATCTTCCCAAAACTAGAGCTTTACGCTGCATATAACTGGGGCAAGAAAACTGACTGGACTACTTACTTTGTCACCATTTCACCAATATAGATTACTTTTAGACACACCACCGCCTCTGCTTCCTACCCCAAACGCAGCAATATGTTCAAGACACTTGCAGTCCCTGCTAGCGACACCAGTGGCAGAGGGTCCGTCAGTGAGAAGCAGGCCCAGGCAGGAGTATAGCCAGGCCAGAGCAGCCCGAAGTTTGCATCCAAGGCCAGAGGCAATACTGTTGATGCAGCCAGGTACCTGGCGTTTTTGAAAGGCGAGGAGGCTGGGTGGCAGTGGAAAAGCGTGAGTGCTCACATGCATGTGTAAATTACAATGCAAAGCGGCAACCCTTAAACAAAGGTCAAAGCGAAACAGAGCTTGCTTACAAGGATGATTTTAAGAGGGTGAGAGGTCGATAGATATCATAGGGAAATCGAGCTTTCCTTGCCCTGCTTCTTTCCCCTCCCCCCGAAGTGTAGTGCTATCTATATTAACAATTGCGGGGGGATGGGCGAGGGCTGAAGAGGAGAAGGAAGCCATCTCTGAAGTGTTAAATCTAAGGGCAAAATAATTTTCAAATCCGTATGAAAAATAAGCTTGCCCATTTGAGAAGATATTTTAGTGAACACAAGCGTTTCCAGCAGTTTTGGGGAAAAAAAAGTATTAGAAAAACGTGTTTCACAAACGCTTCAGAGAGAAAGTACGTTCTTCGTACCTACGTTTGGTGGAAGAAAGGAGCAAATAGGCTTACGGCTTTGTACAGTGTGAGTGAACCGGGGGGGAGACGCAAGCCCTCGCTGAGCCTCCTTCTCCCCTTCCCGCCTCGCTTGCACGCCGCGAGCAAGCAGAGGAGCTTTTGGGCTAAAATCCTGCAGAACCGGGAAACGTTCCCCCCCGCCCCGTGTTCCGGGGCGCCACGGTCGGCGCCGACCCCGGGACGGAGCAGGCTCAGCCGCGGGCCCCCGTGGCGCTGTCAGGCTGCTCCCGCCCCGCACTCCGGACGGCCCGGGTCTGCGGCGGGCAGACCGGCCCCCGGCCCCGCCGCCCCCGGGAAGCGCACCCTGCGCCTCCGAGGGTCTCCGCTCTCCCCCGCGGCGGAGGATTCCCCCTAAAATGGTGGCGGCGGGGCGGGCAGGAGCGCGCCG
>VZSC01008753.1:325630-341595 GCA_013398225.1 Steatornis caripensis
GGGGGGCGGAGCGCGGGAGCCGTGGCTCGGGACGGCGTCTCCCGCCCGGCCGCCCCTTCCTCCCGGCGCCCGAGCGGCCGGCTTCCGCGGCGCGGGGGTGCCGCACGCGTCAGCGCTGCCTCGCGCCCACCTGCGCCCGCGTTTGCTGCGGAACGGAGATGCGCCGTCACACCGCCTTTGCACGCTCGGAGTGCGCAAAGCTCCTCTGCCGGGGAAGGATCAGCGAAGTCCGGCGGCGGGTCTTACCCCTGGGTTCCTCCCCAGAGAAGAATCGCGCTTATTTTAAAGTACAGTCGAAGTTACGAGGGGCTGGCAGGGTGCGCAGGAGCGCTGCCGGGGGCTGAGCAGCTCGGCGAGGGGGCAGCTGCAGAGAGACAACAGACCTGGCCTTAACGTGAATACGGAGCAAGAAGGGGACTTCAGGTCTTTACACAGCAAAGCTTGCCGTGACAGGCCCAGGAGGCACCGCACAGGGTAGCCACGTCCACCTTGTATGTCACTGCCGGGTGCCAGTTTTGGGGTACCTCTGTCAGCCTGCTGCTAGAACCACCTGGTACGTGGCTTTTCTCACACTGATCGGAGAGTAGCCGCTTGCAAGGCAATGAAGCGGCTAGCATCTGCAGGAGGAGACAGACAAGAGCCAGGCAGGATCTGGCCAGCCAGGCCAGCTGCGACACCCGGGAAGGTCTAGGGTGATGAAGACCTGAACGCTCAGGTTTCACGCAGCAGTCCGGTGGTCAGACCTGGCAGCTGGCCCTTACTAGTCCGGAGGAATACAAAGCTAAAGTTAGAAGGAATCTCAAACTCCTTCCATCATTTGGTGTAAGATAAATTGGCTTTAAGCAAAGTCAAGAAGAATAGTTTGCCTTTTACATCACTGATCGGGTAGGAATAAAGACGTCTGTCCTAGTTTCTGCTCCAACCTAATTATTTTAGGTACAAAATGCATCCATGTTTATTTTCACTTTCTTACGTGCCAGTTGGGAATTGTAAATCTGCTAGTAGATCTAGACCTAGGTCTCGCACTCACCAACGGAAAATACGTATGTCTTACCTTATGCATACAGGCACTCCTACATCTTAAGTTAATGTATGCATCTTTAAGTAGAAGATTTGCAACTTAATCATAGTTGCCATGCACTATTTCCTAGAAAATAAAGCTGATAAAGGTTTTAAATGATTCTGTGCAGTTTTTGACATGCACTAGTTCAAACTGCAGTCTCAAGTGTAGTAAGAGAAGACAATAAACTGATAATCAGTTGATTTTTATATAGGATGTTTAAAAAATGCATTTCTCTAAGCTATATGTAGAAAACTTACCACTAATTTTAATTAGAAGTCTGAAAATAAACACCCCTATAGTCATGGTAACGTTTTTCCTTAGGTTGCAATTTCTTATTTACTGGTGTTTATATTTCAAATACATTCTGTGTGTGTATACACATACGCACAGGTACAATGCATGATGGGATAATGTGGCATGGAAGCTGCAGGTTTTGTATTGCTATATGTATTTGGGATTGTAAAATGTAGTCCAAAATAAAGGTTAAAAGTCTTCTTTACCCACAGATACAAACGTGTACATATATCAGTAGCTGAGACAGGCAAAAGTTTTACTTTGCTTTCACAGATCAAATAAATAGACAAAAACAGTAAGATGCCACTCATGCTATTTAACCTTTAGAAAATCAATAAACTGGAGAGTCAATTAAAAACACAAAGGACAAACTGAACTGAAGCCAAATGGAGACTGAAATATCAGCCAAATAATATTGTAATGATTCTTTTCACTCAAGAACAGAAACATTCTTTTCAAAAACAATTCACATAACTTGACACTTGGCTTCCACAGCTTTTTGTTTTGGTACAAGGGATATTCCTAAACAATTTTGTGTGTTTATTAATAAGGGCCAGAAGGCCATGAAAACATGAAGGAGATACACGTGGCATGGGAGGAGGAGTCAAAGTGTAAGTGGTTAACAAATGTGCAGGTTAGTAGGGGGGTCATTTACTTCTCACTTTCTTCTAATCACTTAAATAAAATAGGATTTTTTTCCTGTTCTCTCAAGTAAGCTATTTGACACTCTACTGACGTTTAAACTTGTTTAAATGAAAACTGGACCTAGAAATAGCTCATTTTTTAAAGCGTACCTTTCAAGAATGGTGCGTCAGTATCTTCTCAGTGGAGAAAGTTAAAAACGGCAGTTACTTCTGGCCCAGTCAAATTTACTTTTTAAGTGGACTGCTGTAGCAAAAAGGTCTCATATGAAGGTAATGAAGTCTTTTACTCAGCAAGCAAGATAACTGTTAATCAGTCATGAGGAAACAAGTTGTGGTGTCTTTCACGATCTGAAAACCAGTTGCATTTTCTGGCTCGTGCTCCAAGAAGCTCCTTTGCAGACAAAAGTCTACATCTGTTGTAAAGGGCTGGCAAAAAAGCAACGTTCACGATAGATTCTTTTTTTCATTTTCTGAAATACATTCCATTAAAGATTCATAATCAGCATATTCTCTCAGAGTTTGTATCATTTCATCTAGCATTTCTTCCCCTAGCATGAAACACTCAATATGATGCACTGATCTGCTTATTCTGTGGTCAGTAATCCGGTCCTGTGGAAAGTTGTATGTTCTGATCTTCTCTGATCTTCCTTTAGTCCCAACCTATCAAACAAAAAGAATCGGTTTATCACCATCATTTTTTTTTTAAATAAAAAGAATGAAATATTAAGCATCTAAAGTGAAAGCTTTCTCTTCCTCCCACGATTATCCAAAATTTGTTATAGTTACATAGTACTTAGACCAGTTCAGTAGTTGTAGTAATTGTTCTCAAACATGTAAAAGAACAATTTTACTGTATCTGTTTCTAATACTATCCTGGTTCTTCATGCCCTCATCCAGTTTGTTTCACTAGATCTCTAGAATTTACATATTACTGAAATTTTAAGTCTGGCTAATATACAACTCTAACTGCTGAAGCAGAATGTAATTTTTTTGCCTCGTGTAAGTCAGTCCTTCCTGGGCTCGTGTTCCACTGTATTTCCATTTACTATTTGCAGTTCAACACAGGAGTTACCCCAAGAACATATGCTCGTGCAGAATTATCTCTTTACCAAGTGAAACTTACTTGAATCTTTCGAACGCTATTTCTCTTTTTGGTTTCTTCTTCCAGTTTGGCGTTGTACAGTTTAGCACATAGCATTTGCATAGCCTTCTCTTTGTTTCTAATTTGAGATCTTTCTTGCTGACATTCAGACACGATCCCTGCCAAAAATATCATGACATTTAACACTTAATAGTAACACATACTAAGAGGATTTTGTAATTTCTAGAAGATTTTTAATATGTTACGATAAAGCTGTTTCTTTCTTCAATACATGTTTTGGACTGGGAATGTAAAAGTCCAGGTTTATTAATGTCTAATTACACATTCTGGGAGAGAATTACAGGTTGTACAGTTGCTGTAAGCTGAAAGCCAAGAAATTTAATTCGGTATGTTGGACAACAGGTAAGACAATGAAATAAAAGATACACGATGTGATCTGGCTTACAGAAGACACCTTTAGTATATGGAACTTTTGGCCACAGTTCCAGGAAATTTAGGAGCTAAGGAGCAGTAAAATACAGGAGTTAGTGTGTATATAGAATATGATCAGAAAATACAAAAGTGGGCACTATTTTCTTAAAAAAAAAAAGGTGTGTTTTCTCCCCCCAAAACATACAATTCAAGTTAAGACAAGAAGTGAACAGCCTAAGAAAGGAGTAGGGAGAACAAACACAGGAAGAAGACAGCACAAGCTAAATTTTTATTTGGTTTTACTTTAAGTAACTCTGGTAGGATTACAGTATACTTTTATAAGATTACAGAGTATTACTTCATGAAAGAGTTGTTTACAAACAACTTTTTGGCGCACAATCAAGGCTTATAAACAGAGTTAGGGTAAGAGAAATAGAAAAAGTAACAGAACAATTGTAAAGGAAGAGAGATCAAGAGGAATGAAGATGTGAAAGGTAGAACAGGAAAAAGCCAGGAGATAAAATGAGATATAAGAAACCCTATGAACCATCTCTAGTGCATAACCACAAAAATAAGAAAAAGAAGAGTTGTCTACAACAAACACTAACATCTGCCTTCCGCAAAAACTAAGATCATGTGTTGTTTTTAGTTTGTGGAGTGTTTTTTTTCCAAACATGCAGACAACCAAGAACTTTTTGAATCTGGAGTACCTTTTTGTCACCATATCTTGAACAGAATTCTGCCCTCTCCGCTGTTTACCTTCTGCTTTACTGAGGTGATGCAACAAGTGTAAAATGGATTCATGTCTTCAATAAATATTAAGAAATAGGTGGCAAAACTCTGGATAGGTGAAGATAAGGAGCAGTCGGGATTACCCTGAGGGTGTAAAGCCTGACTAGTGTTTGTGGTAGAGAAAAGTTAAAAAGCAACGGAAGTCAAGGTAGCTGTTGCAGATTGCTCAAAAGGAAGTAAAAAGCTCAGGTATGGCAATAAAAAAAAGATACGATAGCTAAAATCAGGTAGCATTTGAGGGTGTATCTTATCCTGCCTACATTTCCTAACCTGAGCCCTGGGGATGGGCCTCCTAATTATATCTGTCATCTATGGGAAAGGAGCTAGTAACAACTGGAAGTTGGCATCCTGAGTAGACTCTGCAACTAAAAGTGACATTTTAATGTGGAAATAGAGCAATCTCTCTTTTGGAGACTAGTCAAGAAAAGGCAAATCCTCAGATTTTAACTTACTCTGTTTTTTCAGTTTCTTTTCCATTATTTGAAAGTTTAAATGTAACTTTCTCATAGGAACTGATCTGGATGCTTTCAGAGTGTCACGCTTAACAGCAAAATAGACAGCCCACCTACCGAAAAGCCAGTAGTCTTCACGGTTACTTACACACTGGGGTGGGCACAAGACACTGACTTTAGAACACTACAAACACACGTGAAAATGACATGGAAACTCTGCTCTACTGTTGTCCAGATTTGAAAATACGCCCATTGTCTCAAAAGAAATTATGACAGCAGCTTTGCAATGTAGATCTTGTACTAAGGAAAAAATGAAGCACCTGTTGGAACATGAACTATCCGTACAGCACTGTCTGTGGTATTGACATGCTGGCCTCCAGCTCCACTAGCTCGCTTTGTTTCTATCCGTAGATCTTTTGGATTAATTTTCAGCCTCATCTGTCATGGAAGACAAAAATTTTAAAAAAACACATTTATGGTGTTTCTTTCTAGACAGGTGTCAAATATGCATAGTTGGCTTACTTCATAAGGCACACTTAGGTAAGATCAAACTTTTTAAGTTCACGAGTGGTAGTCCACTTATAAAAATATTAACAAATCTTTGTAGCCAGACTGGAATGCAACACGATGGAAACTGGGAAATAGGACAAATAGTAGCCTAAGACACAACCTAGCATTAATGTTTCCCCTCTGCTGCAAGCTCTGCACCCTCTTCAAGCAGAGTTAATCAATACTTGAACTTGACCAGATGGTTGTCAGAAAACGGAACATATTCACTTTACTGGCTCTGGAATGGGGCGATGGTTTCTGGGAAGGAGTGAGACAACTTCAGGAGAGAACAGGAAGGAGTAACATCTTTGACAACTTGCTAGGTCAACATGAAACCAAAATCAAAAGAGAGCTTTAATTCTTAGCCAGTTGTTTTTAACCAAGCAAATATGGTGACAAATTAGCACCCATATACTTTGGAAGGCCAAAGCGAGGACACTATAAAAATCAGGAAGGGTGGGTGCGCAAAGAAATCTCTATGAGCTCTCTAAACTAATGCAGTCTTTTGTTACTTTGTAAAAACATGTGAAGTTTTACCAAAAAACATGCAAGGCACAGTTACAGTGAATTTTCAAGTTACAGTAAAGTGGACTGCCAGTGACTTTCTTAAGATTAGGTTTATGAGGAAATCCAGAAATTCTTTATTTCATCCTCCTAGACAAAAACTAAAACAAGCAAACAAATGTGACTTAAAACTAAGATAAAAAGAAATCATTAAGAGAGACTAACAAGAAAGACAGAAAACATCTGGGTATCAGCAATATGGCATGTAAAAGCATTGCTCGTGGTAAACTCTGTTATACTAAAAGATAAATATTACCTCAGTGGGTTGGGGCAATATTGCAACAGTCATTGTGCTGGTGTGAATGCGTCCTTGTTTTTCTGTCTTCGGCACTCGCTGAACACGATGCACTCCTCCTTCAAATTTCATGTACTTATAAGCCTCAAGGCCTGCTATACTGGCAACAGCATGTCTTAGGCCACCTTAAACACAGAAGAAAAACAGCTTTAAAGCTGTAAGAAAAACTGTCAGTACTATGCTGTTATATTTAAAATAGTGTATTTAGACATCACTGTCATTTGTTTCTTAAAATTATGATTTTACCATTTAAATACTTATGCAGAATTATACTGAAAATGCAAGAAAACTCTTCAAAACAAAACCAGACATACATACTCATACACTATCTCAAGTATAGGGCTGTTAAGTTCTTTCTTATAGAGCCCAATTTATTTTTTATATACACAAAAAGATTGTCTAAGAACCATGTACATACATGTACACATACAATCATAAATGACAACAGAAGTCTAATACCAGTAGTAAGCTTACATAAAGATCAAATTTTGAAAGCCACCTTCAGAAACTCCATCCATTTTTTATTGTTAGTTCAGAACTTTATCGTTCAATGGGAAAAAAATGAATTCTTTAACGAAAGGATGAGCATTATTAATACTCTTCCTCTTATCCATTCTTCCCTGTGCACCCTACCCATGTCTCGTCTTTGCTCTTTCAGTTCATTTTAATCTCTTGCTCCCTTGGAGCAAGCAGAACTCCAACTCTTGCCCCTCTTACCCATACATCCAGCAAAATGCTTGACAGCAATGTACTAAAAACTAGCATTGAACAGCTTGGAGGTTGGAAGTAAAGCCCAATACAATCATGGTTTCATGTCAGAAAGAGTTCGTTGCAATACTAGTTTATAGCATTCTTGCTCTTCCTTGTTTGCTAGCGTGCAAACCCTTCAGTCATGCCAGTACAACTCTTTGAAGGATCAGGGAACCGGTGGCACTATCAATGAATGTAATTTTTCACCTGTTTTGGTTTTTAATCCAGCTCAGTTCCCAGATCCCATTCTCAGCACAGGGGATGGTGTGCCCAAGGGAATGATTGAAGACTGTAAGCAGTCTTGAAAGAGTATTGCTGTCGAAGTCTTGCAACATGAAAGCACAGTCGAGGAGAAGAAGATCATACTTCTCAGAAATACTGTTCTAGGCTACCTCTAGACTAAAGAAATCAACCATAGGGACAAGAAGGCAGCTTTTTAAAAAAGGAAAATGAAGACAACATAGAATCTGAAAATGCCCTGCAGAGCAGAAGAAAATCATCAGCCAGAACGTAGGCCAGGTTTTTCACCTCCATGGAGAAGGTTTGCAAATGTTTTTATTCTACATAAATTTAACATTCCTTCATAACTTTACTAAAACATATTTCTTTTTACAGTCACATTTGTGAAAAACAGCCAAAACTGCCTCTTCCTTTCTCTTTAATCTCATTTTTGTCCTTCTGAGCTCTAAAATTTTGCTCCTACTTGTACAAATCTGTACCACTTCGATTCAAATGTACTGTTCAACATACCTAGTTCACGGATTTAATTTATAGCCATTACCTACTATCGAATTCTATAAAACAAATCCATCATGCTTAGAATAAATCTGTCCATAAAGCACGTAATTTAACATGTATCTGTCAAAATGTTCAGTTTAGATCAGTAAGTTTCATTCTAACAGGTACTGCGAAATCTTTCTACTGCTATGCAAACGCTATTCGAATGAACAAAAAATTTTTTCTTTACTCTAAAATAATCTTATATAACCTAAAGTAATTAACTTTGTTGGGTAATAAATTTACTTACTCCTTTACATATAAAAGCAAGTACTAAAAAAATCATAAGCAGCAACCTCTGCACATGAGGAAGAAGTTAGGCCACATCAGGAGTAAAAATAACGTGAACCTCCACAAGGTTATTGCACTACTGACAACTATTAATCATGTGATAAGCAGTTCCCTGCAAAAGCTAATGTTCTGTCTTTTCTCCCTCACTTCTACTGACATCAGTACATATACCACAGGTATATGCTGTCTGTGTGAGCTGCAGCCATATCTTTGACGTGTTCAGGAGAGTTTAAGTTTGTAGTGACAACAGCGTGCCTGTGCTTAGCATGAGATGACCAGGAAACTGGTTCAAAAGACAGGTATTTAGGCCATACTGCTACAAATCGACTACTTCCAACACAGGTTTAATATGAAATGCAGCCAACCCAATGAAATTTCAACTAACCCTTCACCCTGGCAGACATGTTGTAGGCCTGTCTACTATGGTTAGCTCTTACTAACTACATGCTTGCCCCTTTCCATTAAAGTGTCCCTCTCTATCCTGAAAGCTGACATGCATAGAACACGGGTGTGAGTTTGCAATCATTTTTTATGTGGCATCTTATACTCTGGTTGAGACAAAGCCCCACGTCTGTGTCTCTGCCCGTCACTACACGGCGAGAGGTGGTGGATAAACGAAGACACACGGGTTTGTGCTTTAATGTGCATGCTAAACCTTGAACACGCTATTTTTGCAGTGGCGTTCCTTGGGATAGGTCAATAAAGTCAGTTAAGAGTGGACTGAAACCAACTCTTAATTGCAGCTTTCTTTAGCATTCACACACTCACATTCAGATTTCAGCCAAATTCTGGAGCTCCCTGAAATGAGGAAGTTTGACATTTTAATGTAGGATTTTGCTTTTGCTCACGTAGTCCATAAAAATGGAGCATGGATGGGATGTGACAGCCTAGCATCACCAACAACCATCCTTAACTCCATTCTTACTCGAGACAGACACTTTGAACCTGAGGTTTCAAACATGCCTTTCAGCGGCAGTGCCATCTGCAGTGCCCCTATCTCCCAACCTATTCCCAGTGCCTCAGTTTTGACAATGTGTGGTCATGCAAGTAAGATCAGGAAGTACACTGAAAGAGGCTGACAAAGGCTAAGGCTGCCTTTATTTCTCTCTACCTTCCTAAATGTTCCTCTTACTGGACAGGCAAGTCCTCAATAAGACAAAATATTTTAAAATAAATATATATCCATTACAAAAGTAGCAGATTCAAAGAGAAAATATGGCTAGATATACACCAGGTTAATGTATTACTTCAGTTTCCCATTTAAGGCATTAAAGAGAATGCCTCTGAGGGTGGGGGCTCTTTGTCCAAGGACTGAGCTTTCACCAGAAGAGTAGTCATGCACAACTCCCTTTCTCTTGCAATCACAGGACTGCAAGTTGAGTCAGACCTGACTTAAAACTACCCAGTAACGACAGATAGTTTTCAAGCCAAATTGGTGTGTTGATGCAATTAGCACTATGGCCTCAAAATTGCTACAGCTGAGAGAAAGAGGGGGAACATACGCCTGGCAGCCGGCTGGCTGGTGGGGCAGCCCTTGTTTAAGCTGAGGGTGAAACTGTGCTCTGAAAGTGAAGTTGTATGTGACTTACGGGGCACACCTCACCTAAGTCATGCCTCAATGGAAAGGTCAACTCTCCTCTCCCCTCAGTGTATGAAATAAAAAAGGACCCAGACCCTTCCCCAGATGGGGACAGATGATGACAGTCATCTAATCTGCACCACATTTATTCAATTTACTTTTAAAAAAAACCCCGACATAATGGATTTCTGTTGGCTTCAAAAGCTGAACTGGCTCAGCACCTGGCAAAGCATGTGCCTGGTCATGAACGGCAATAAGCATGACTCTTCTCTTTCAGCAGCAAGCTGCGTGGTAATATCAAGCTTCTTCTCGTCCCTACCTTCACGTGAACTGTGCAAACAGTTTACTTGACAAATGACCTCTTGACCATAAATTAGAAATTTAGAATTAGAAATTTAGATAATAGACAATACTGAATTCAAGCCTCATAAAATTAAAAAATATGTATTAGTTGAATCAATGGCAGCCACTCTATGAGATTGTGATGCTGTGAAAACCCGAGTTCATGGTAATCAACTTGAAATAAGTCACTTGCTAAGAACTCTAAAGAAAGTTTTTGTTTGAACATGTTCCCAATATAACACTTTTTAAATCTAAATCTATTAAAGATTTAAAAACCCAATTATATTGTTGACTGAAAAGAGATTAGAGTTTTTCCTGACAGATTGCATCCTAACATCCTAGCTTTTCCCATTTCCCCTTTAAATTTTCACTAAAAAATGAAAAAAATAATGATGAAAGCACAAATACAGCTAAAGCTTCACAAACAATCTGAGCTAGGAGCAGTAAACTGCACAAGCACCCGCCTACTGATCCATACCCACTATAATATATAAGTTACCTCCACAGGTGAGCAAAGGTGCTAGCTTTACTGACACCACCATGTAAGCCTGGAGATCTGTTGACACAGACAGATCTAGCAAACCTAGCCTGCTGAGAACCGTGGCTAGCAATCTGTCAGTCAAAACCCAAAATCCCTGCCACCAGTTGGGCATGTCTCCTCATTTTGGATTGTAGTTTCACCGTTGGCTTAAGCTGATTGAACCTCTCACTCCCGGAAGGAGGTCCTGATTTTCTCACTGCCAACACTAGTAGCCAAACGCTTCTGCCTCCACCATCCCCGTGAGCATTTCTCCTCTTGTGCTGGATCACCTGAAAACTAATTGGGGGTTTGGGGCGGGGTGGGGGGACCTGTGCTGTTTTTCAGTTGGATTAACTTGGTGATGAGACTCCGCAAAGACACATAATCACAATTGCCAATGCAAAGAAGTCAGCAGCAACAAAGAGACAGCAGCCTGATTTTTGTGAAACAACTTTACACACTAATGATATTTAGCCAAAATTAATTACCATGTGCCACTGCCTCAGTTTGTTTTGTGAACCTACCAACCTCCATCTTTGCAAAGACGTTGTTCCATGAGATACAGTGAAACAACTTCATAGCTCAACACCACCAGAAGATCCAGTTTTTCCACCTCGTTTCATTCAGCCCCATGTCAATGCTTATCTTATGGTAGCTCTAACGCTCAGGTCAACTAGGAAAAAAAACTCACCCAGTCGTAAAAAGCGAAGTCTTTGACAGTTTAAGTGAAAGGACACCAAAACAGACAAAAAAAAAGGTAGGACTGCTCAGACAGGCAGAGAGGCAGTAAGGAAGAGGGGAGAGAGGAGAAACATCTCCTCTTCCTGGCATCAAGCTGTTAAACTGATTGCCTGTGAAATTTCAGTTGAAGACTTTCATAAATAATTAGATATCTTACCTCCCATCTCAAAGTCTCAACAATTCCCCCACTTTGCTCACCCATTAGCTGTTACAGACGGGCTATAGCCAAACATCTCATTTCCTTATATAAATCCTCAGATGACATTATTTCAGATAAATTCAAGATGTTTTGGAAACTCAAGAATAGTTTTAATTATACTGATCCCTCTCTGCCAAGGGATCCATAATAACGAATAGCCTTTTAACCTGCCACCAACCTGATCTATAAACACTAGAAACATTAAGTAACTAAGTAGAACAGCATATCCAAATAAAAAGTGTATGTAACCTGTATTTGTCAAAAAAAATAAAGCTAAAAACATACCTGCATCACTTCGTGAATTTTTTTCCACCAAGCACTCAGTTTTGTTTCTACTTTTCGAAACTACTGACGGACAAGTTTTATTTTTCAGCACTTTAGTATTTTAATAGTACTTCTGAAATGGAATTTCATTCTCAAACACAGAAGCTGAGAAAAACTGTACTCAGCCATTCAATCTTCTCCTTCTAAAATTACATTAGTGCAAATTAGCTTCCTGTAGTCAGGAAATTCAAGTGTCATATGAACGAGTGTTTCAACTTAGATTAAAAAGTTACAAAGATTAAGTATTTTCATTACTGACCTATTTCACTGGGGAAGTATTCTAATATGTCAAATTTCCACTTTTTATAGGCAGCGTATCGTTGATACATATCAAATATCTCCGAGGTGAACAGCATGGCTTCCTGCCCTCCAACTCCAGCAGTTACTTCCATGACAAGATCACTCTTGTCTGTTTCTTCTGATGGAATCAAAAGCAACACTATCTGCAAATACAAGAAAACCCAGCTAAGACTTTCCTATGACACAGCTATCCCGAACTGAGATAGTATAAAATGCCAGACAAGTCTGTAGTCGACCTAGGCTGCGTTCTCCTGCACTCTTCTCGCTGGCTGCCCAGAGAACAGGCTTCTCATGCCTCTTGCAGCGAAGAAGCAGCAGTCAGGAACACGGGGCAGGGGGGAGCTGCCTTGCAGGAAGGCTCCCCGTGGCTGTTCACAGTCGCAGGCTCTACACAGGTCTCTCTTGAAGACCTAAGAAACTTCACAGAAGTTTTCACCCATCAGGAGCATTGCGACGTTTGGACACCACAGGACACACGCCAGTTCTTGAAGACAACTGAGCATCTCCTTTCCCACCAGATTCCCTTTTAAAACGGTCTCCACTGCAGCGCTAAGAAGGAACGGATATTCAGGAGGACAGTCCTTCAACAACAACTCATCTGTATATTCATTTATTTATTTAAAAGGGGAGAGACAGCCTTATATTGATCTGTAGGAGAAAGAGACACTAGAACCAAAAAACTGTATCACAGTTTTGCAGGCTGGATCAAAACTCAGGATGAGTTGGAAATGCTTTTCAATCATCTTCCTTCACTAGCATTGGGTGATGTTTCTCTACATAGACAACGACTTCTTTTGGCAAAATCATTAGGTATTTTGAAAAATATTTATAAAGTGACTGTTGTATTGTTGTTGAAGGAATAAAGAATGTGACAATACCAGCTTCTAATTCTGGTACATTAGGAATATGTAACAGTTTGTTTATGCAAAGACCATTATTTTTATCTTAACATAGACACTCTGTAGAACCTATATAAGGTCGCAGTCTAAAGTAGCTACATAGTATTAAACTAGTTTTTTCCAAACCACTAGTGTGTGTGATACTACACAAGTTTAATGTTTCCAACAGATGAAAAGCTGGACATCCAAAAAGGATGGATGGACAGATGGACATCCGTACGAGACAAACTATAGCACCTACTTATAAAGATGTAGTGATACAAACAATTTCAGATACAAGTAGGCGCTTACAGCTGTCTCTACACCATCTGCATTTTTCATCTTCGTTAGATAACTGACACTACTTGAGGGGTATAACTGGCAGGAAGAGGAAGAGGAGAAGAGTTTATCGTATACAACTTATTTTGCAGAGAAGAAAATGTGGCTTTGTTAATTTAAAAATGGTAAGGAAATAGAGGCTTTTAAATAGGATCTAACCTGGTGTTTCAGTTCAGCTATCTCTTCTTCACAGAAGGCAATTTCCCTTTCTGCAAGCTTCCGGAAATCTTCGCTCTCATCTGGAATATTTGAGTATGGTTAATCCTCAGACTTGTATCACTGCCACTCTCAGAAAACCTTCTGAAAAATAACCACATGAAGAACTTACTCTAAAAAAAAAAAAAAAAACCAAACCACCAGCCCAAACCACCCTACCACACAAAAACCTTCCAAACACACTAAGCCTGTCAGAAAATAAGATTAATAATACGATCTGTAACAAAGATACATAGTACATATTAAGAGTGTTTTCTGATACCGTTCAGGTAGAAGACATGGGAAATCTGAAATACAAGATGTTCCACTTAAACATTAGGAAAAAAAACCCCAAAACAGTCCAACCCAGCCAAAAAACAAGAATTGCTGCTGTGGTGGTCGAACAGCAGCACAGCTTGGCCAGAGAGGTTGTGGAGTCTCCATCCTTGGAGATACTCAAACCCCGACTGGACACAACCCAGAGCGACCTGCTGTAGGTGATCCTGCTTGAGCAGGGATT
Source organism: Steatornis caripensis (assembly GCA_013398225.1). Lineage (NCBI taxonomy): Eukaryota > Metazoa > Chordata > Aves > Caprimulgiformes > Steatornithidae > Steatornis > Steatornis caripensis. The sequence goes on from VZSC01008753.1 coordinate 339,552, forward strand.
CGACTGGATGATCTCCGGAGCCCCTTCTCACCTCAGCCATTCTGTGATTCTAAGAAATCGCTTTCTGTATTTCAATATGACAGGAACATCAAGGATTTGAAGAGCACAGCAGTCTCACAACTGACGCTCTTCATTACAGGGAGTATTACTCCTATCATTATACGCAAAACTTTGAAGATAGTAGTAGCAATTTCAAGTATTTTAGCTCTGTCAATTTATTCCAGAACAGCTGCAAAACTTCTAGCGCATCACTAAAAACAAAGGCATAGAAGAACTCTTGTGTAATAAGAGGAACTTGTAAGTTTGAAGTGTTACTTGACTGATCAACACTAACGCTTTACAACTAACACTTTTTTTTCTGTATTACAGTTTCGGTATGTTAAAATGCTCTTTGTTGTCTGGTCAATATCAAACTTCACACACACCAAAAAAAAAGAAATTAAAAAAAAAATCAACATCTTAAGCAGCCTCTGATCCACACTGATTCAGCTCACTTGCGGAGAAGAAAAAAATATGACCCCAAAAAGGAGAAAATGGTACACACAACAAAAAAGGGGGAACCGAGGTGGGCACTATTAAAACAGCAAGAGGAGAAAAATAAAGATGCTAGACGACTTTCTGTGTACAGCAAGCTTTTAAATGCGTTCAGCTGAGACAGGACACTTACAAGGAAGCTGTACCTTTTTAGCATCGCAACTGCATTTAGTCACTAGCATGATTTGAAATGAAACTTTTTGAATTTACAATTTAGGTTTAATATTGGTGAATTAAACCCCCCCAATCACTTCTGTAAGAAGGAAATTAAAAAGATAACCATGTGTAAATTGGTTTAAACAGCAAGCATGCTTTCCCTACAGCTGATTAATAAGAGCATGCACGGTTGACTAACTGTAACACTTTCAACATGTAAACTCAATCACTTCCAACCATCTACACTTCTTTACAATAACTACTGACTGACAAGTGCTAGACATTAAGGCCAACAGAAGGAAGGATAAGAATTAAGGAATTACAAATCTATTAGAGTCAAACCAGCTACTGATAACGCATTTATTATGCCATTAAGAAATAGTCCAATGTAACAATAGCAGTTGCATACTTTTAAGATGCAAAGGTAATATAGGCTCTAAAGTCAGTTTAAAATAATAGACACAAATAATTTTAAGGGTGAACTCCGGAAGTGCTCAAAGTCACTGACTAAGCCCTCGCGATCACTTCACCTTGCTGAAGTTCTAAGCCTGGTTTTGATGACACTGGCTTCTTCAGCAGGTTCTGAAAGCAGAAAAAAACCCCTTCCATTCCATCTCACTCAGTTAGTTTGGGTCAACGATTTGCTTGTTCAAAGGAATCATTTCTCCCTTTTCAATTGGAGGTGTGAGAGAATTAATAGCAAAAAACAACTAAACAAGACCATTTGCTTTTAGGCAGTGTTTGGCATCTCCATGAGTCAGAACAACTGACTACGCTTGATTGATCGGTAGTTAGCAAAGCAGTAAGCATTAAACGATCTAGGGAACATTTCACCATCTCTCGAATGCCTACTGATCTTAAAGCGCTCCTCTTCTGCATTTTGATTTCTAACCGATATCAGAACGAACGATACGATAAAAAACAACCTTCCCTACGTGGCAGCATGAGAAGCGCGCGGCTGCTAAACGCGACGTAACGCCGCGGCGGCGGCAACGGAGTGCGGGGCCTGCGACTGCCTGGGAGGGGGGGGAGGGTGTGGGTGTGGGGCGGGCCCGTCCGTCTTGACAGCAAAGAAAAAAATCCACTCCAAAAAAAAAAAACCAACCCCAAAAAAGTTTTCTACGCCTGATTAATTATCTTTATTTTGTGTGAAACAGATGCTACGGCGCTGCTCTTCCCTCACCTATCAGCGGCTCCAGCGCCGGTGGGGGGAGCCTTTCCCGCTCCCCGCAGCCGACACGCACCGGCACCCCGACCTCTGCTCAGGAGGCTGGTTTGCCGTCGGCAACGGAAGCCGAGCGGAAACTGCCCCGGGAGGGGTTTTGACCCTCCCCGCGTTTCACCGCTCTCCGCC
>VZSC01008753.1:342439-405463 GCA_013398225.1 Steatornis caripensis
GCCAGCCGGGGCTTCGGGCACCCCGGTCACCCTTAGGGGTCTGTTCCTCTGGCTCCAGAATAAATTCTCAGATCTAAAATGCGCTGGGGAGCGTTTTGGGGGGAAGAAATGCACCGTCAGGAGGAGGAAGAACAAGCAGCTGAAAGGGCGTTTACGTTAGAGATCAGTGGTGCGACTGAAAGGCTGCCCGTTTACACAGCGCGGATGGCAGTACCGTGCCTCACGTCAGAGTTTTGAACCGGGAGGCAGTGAAGACGCAGTCGTTCAGTAAATGTGGTGTGACGGGTGTTGTGGGATGATCTCGGCGAACCCCCCTCCGGTCCGCAGAGCGGGGTGGCATAGTAAACTTAACCTTGTTTTAGATGACGTAATTAATGAGGTTCTTGGCTAAACTCAAAGCGGTTTGAAGAATATACTTTTATTATAAAAATGTGCAACTCTCCATAAAACTTTATTAGGGAGCATTTCATATTGCAATCATTGGAGGTGTCACAGTCGGGTCTTTGCTCTTCTTCAGTTCTTGTTCGCATCTTAACAGAACTAGGTAATCATACTTTAGGACTGAGTTACACTGATGGAGTAACAGTAACTTCCATATGATACATTAGTGAACTGTTGTTTTCATGGGTGTAATATCAAAAGCAAGAATAATGCTCGCACGCCTAAGCAGTTTCGGTAGTCACAAATCAAAACTTGGCAGTTTTGTTCCATTGTGGAAATCCCAAAGCAACATTCTCAACGTGAGAATTTGTTATTCGGAATATTAAACATTAAAACGAATGGTTGGATACAAGCATTTTCCTATGATTGTAAATGCACCGCTTTGAATAAGCTTTGTTGGCAAAATACACTGTAGCAATAATTTGTAAGTAAAATCACAGTTGAAGAGCTTTGTGGAGTGTAGTCTGTGCGGCTACTCTGACGCTCGTAAACAGCCCGAGCCGTTGCTTATGAAATCTCACCCACCGAAAGCTTCCCTTGCACTCACTGCTGCCTGCCCATGAAGCTCCCTGAAGCCTTCTTTCAGAAGGGTAAAGGAAAAATGATTGAATGTGTGCATTTCATAGACCAAATATTTCAGTGTCCTGTAACAACGGAAGAAATTATGAGAGTCTTTAACAGCTATGTGAGCCCTGCTTGTGAGAGAAGTACACAGAACTCAGGACATTTAGAGTAAGGAGTGATTTAATGTAAAGCTTTTGAGAAGAAAAAAAGGTAGTGTGAGTCAATGACTGATGGTCAGTCTTTGAATCACCTGAATTACATCCCTGGTTTAAATCGCAAGGATGGATTTCCACAGAGTGTGTTTATGGATAAAGGAAGGGCAAAATCTGTCTTCTGGTATAGCGTTAAAGTAGTACACAGACAATGTTTATGTCAGGCTTTTGTCCAGCTGATTTTGGCACCATTATTGCTTTGTTCTTTCAGCCCACAAACGTCACTTCTACTGCTGGCAGAAGTATTCAGGACCTATGTGAACGGGGATGATGTTTTGTCACTGCAAACATACTCTGGGTGTTGGTGAACAAGACTGGACCTTTGTCACTGCAGCCACTTCCTGGTATGCGCCACAGTGCTGCTCTTGTGTGTCTCAAAAAATGACAGCATTATGGGCTGAGAAAAACCCAGTTTTGAAGTTGGTAATTAGACATGGTTCAAATCAACTTGGAGCAGATATTGCAGCTGTCTGTCTATGTGCAATCTTAATTGTTTTACTTTATTGGATTTGATAAGGACTCAGGCTGTTTTTGGCTGCGTTCACACTGCCAGGAGCAGGCTCACAGACATTGCAGAGGTGTGAGCTTTACTCCTTGTGGTGTAGATTGTCGCTGAAGTTGAGAGACCTTCTTGTATCAGTTTTGATTGCTTTTGAATTGGCTTTGTGGAATACTTATGCTAAATGGCTTTCACAAGCATTCACTTCATAGAGAAGCTGCCGGTTCCTGAGCGGGCTCACGGCATGGTCAGTCTGGCAAGCAGCTCTCAGCAAAAAGAGCTCCCCACCTTTTCTAGATACCAATTCCACAGGCAGATGCTCCTTGTGATTGAATTTGCTGCCTAGGGGAGCAAGTTTGGCATCAGGTGACAGCTGAAACCCTGGCTGTTTAAGGTAGAACGTAGTTCTCCTCTATTTGCTTGGTTTAATCCACAGCCTAGCAGACACTTTAGCATGTTTTTAATTTAAAACAGAGCTATTACTAGCTTAAGTCTGGTTTGTGTCCTCTCCCTGTTGTCCTGCAAATGGATTAAGTGGGCTCCACAGGTGCTGAAGCGAGTTGTGGATGGGCTGAGGACCTGGAAGTGCTATGGCCACATTTACATGGTACCGTGCTGCCTGGACTCAGCTGGTTAACATGCAGCCCAGCCACCCGTGTCTTTTCTCTATCTTACCTTTAGTCTCCTTCATACCATACTTGCCTTCAGTCCAATTTAAATACTCTTGATACTGTCTGCGGGTTTTGTTTTATCCTGGGTATCCCAAACTACTTTCAGCTCAGTTATGTGAAAGTTGACTGTAAACAGCTAAGTTGAACACATGCATAATACAATATATATTCAGTTTCTTTGAAACCTAAAGGTCAGGAGTGTACACAAGTGCTCTGCTTCTTTGTGGCTATTCGGCAAAAGTGACAAAAACATAACTCACTTTCTGTAGTGCGCTTGCTGTATACATTCTCATGAAAAACTGAAATGCAAGTTAAATACATACTTATTTTATTCCAGGCTATAGAATAAGTGTATTTAGGCAGTTTTTCAAAGTGTATTGTACACTGCATGCACAATAAATCAATTTAATAGCTTGACGGTTTTACAATTTGTGTTCAAAGAACTGTATGATAGGCAATGAGATCATGTTACCGCATGACTTGTCCATTTGGACCATATCTGTTTTTTCACAAAAAAAATTGGGAAACCCAAACTGATACATGAAATGTGCATTAAGCATTTTAATATGAGCCTTTGCTCCAAGAAAGAAAATTCACTTTGTTATGTTCAATTTTTAAATCCCTCCAAATAGAGGATTTAAGACAAGAAATCTTTGAACGTGATTTCATTGCAGTATTACACTGAAGATTGGTGTAATATTTTTCAAAATGATGTAACAGTTTCCAAACACAGATTTTGGAATCTTATTCTAGAAATCAAGATGATATTTTAGGGCCCGCACAAAACTGTCTTTGAAAGGATGACTTGTCTATGTTGTGTCTATGTGTGAAATATCTTATAAAGATAGCTTATGACTAGCAGGTCACCCTCAAACAGTAACTAAGAATATTCAAGTCTACATTTGTAAAGACTTATGCATGCAGTTTTGTCTCTTACACACTGTTTAGATGTGTGGACTAAATGTATTGTGCCTCAAACACCAACAAACTTGAAATTACACTACGTAAATATATACATATATGATGCTGTATATATTTAGTACCACAGTAACTATAACTGTAATAATCAAATGATACTAGACATATGTAGGACCATAGTTAAATTCCAATTAAGAAAAAAAGCCAGAAAAATTCCGTTTCTGTAACAGTATTTCACAGCAGAAGGAGGCGGTCCTTTCTCACTGAATTTTCCCCCCTCGGGATTTGTAAACATCATAGCTATTATTCTATCAGTATAATAATTGAATATTTTATTCATAATGGTAAGTAGCTAACCAACATGAATAAAGTTGTCGTAACACAATAACACTTTCAGACAAAACAGGTATTTATTAAAAGAAACATTTATAAATATTTTGTCTTGCATTTTAAACTACATTTTCATAAATAACAATATTTAAAAGTGCTGAATATGGTAGGATAGTCAGCAACGCCACTGTAAACAGATTTGTTTTCCACTTTGCAGATTATTATTTTTAGATCCCATTTTGTCAAACACTACAACAGTTAAAATATTTGCATAGGGAATAGAGAATAGCCCTTTTAATCATCTCCTGAATTCTATATAAATTACAAAACCAAATGAGTTTAAGAAACAGTTCGTTAAATTGTTCGTATATATATCCAAAAAAAGCACACAGGTTTCAAGTAAAAGGAATGATTAAAAAATTCCACAGACTTGCTATTTGAAGCATGTTCAATAAATTAAAAAAAATGAGAGGTAGTAAAACAAAGGGAAAAAACAAGCCCCAGAAGACAAACTAAGACCTGCACCCTGCCAGCTACCGTACAGCAGCAGACCCGCCTCGGCAGCAGTGGCTCCAGCAAGAGCCCGCACCGGAGGCTGCCCGCAAGGAGTAACGGGGTGGTTGGAGCCAAGTGTGTTGGGGCTAGATTCTGCTCAAGGACACAACTGCCAGACCTTCCAGTCCCATCGAAAGCAACGGGCTTATGCCATGTTTAGTCCTGTGTAAGTGAGAAGAGCCTTGCCTCTTAAGTCTTAGTATTAAGACCAGAGTTGTCAGTATTAAATATATATATATACACATACATACATATATATATATTTAGCAAGTATTCAAAGCCATTTCTTGGTATATCTTTAGCAGTTTGTGAGGGATGCTAATGCTCATCGTGCTTGTCTATGGTAGGTATGAAGATGGGGTTTTTAAGTTCTGACTCACTGTCTCTTTAAACATCAAAATGCATCCTAAAATTGGACAATTTTTGATAAAAAGGCCAAGCAAACACCTATTAAAAACACCACGGGAGCCAAGCAATGGGAGTAGCATGCTGCCTTAGCTCTGATTAAGGGCTCAGTACAGGATTCTTTACCCAGGAAAGACACCCGTTGCGTTTCCGTAGGCATTTTGCTTGGGTAAGGAGTGTAGGCTTAGGAGCCCTTGAAGTTTGGTTTAATATTACTCTCCAAACCCCTTGTTTTCAAGGAGTTACTCAAAATCAATGAGGCTAGAAGCTAAGATAAGTATTCTTTAACCCGCCACCTCATAAAATATTACTTTGTTTAAAAACATTTTTTACTGCATTTAGCTTTCAAAAAAAAAAATTCTTACAGGACAGATGCAATTCATCAAAATGTTCTAAAATGCTCTAAAATGCTACATGTAGGCAATCTTTTATTAAATTTCTTTATTCAAAAAACTAAATTATCAAGCTTTTTGTTTTTTTGTTTTTTTGTTTTTTTTGCTGAAGTACATAACATTATACAACAGTGTTAGAACTGGATAGCCAGTCTTTAATAAATCAGTTACAGTATCTGACATCTGAAATGTACATTGAAAATCTTTGTTCTTTTAACAATTAAACAATATCAGCGCATAGATTGTGTCACCCAGATAAGGATCTCTTTACGTGGTTTGTGCTTTTTTTTCTTTTTTTTTTTCTTTTTTTGACATTGCAAACTCTTTAATGAAAATGCCACAGTTTTGGCAGTGAACAACCAGAGGAATCCTCCTCTTGATTTATTTTAAATAAACAGTGATAAATAGCTCTTTTTTTTCTGTACAGAAATATTGGCTTCAAAAAGTCAGTGTATTGTACTCAGTAGAGCATGTTGAGTAATGCTACACCTTAAAAATTGGCTTTTTTCAGTTAGTGATGTTAAAAAATGCAAGCCTCTTTCTGGTTTGCTGCAATCGTTTCTATGTACCATAAGACTGTATTGCACAAAAAAAGTTCTTAAATACAGATATAATTTATGTTATTGGATTAAATATTGCAACAACTAAGTGGTAAGTGAAGCAGTTTTACCTTGCACATGCAGTGTGAGGATACACAAGGAGACTGTTCATAAAACTACAAATACATCATTGCAATCTTGACTGCAGTAGGGTGAAAGGAGTGTGAAACAAATGCATTTTGGCAAATCCATTGTTCCCCTCCCACGCCATCTTGAGCAAGGAGGACCTCGGTAAAAATGTAGACAGAGACCATAGTATGTATTTGTTTTCTTCACAGTAGCCTGAGTAGTGCTAAACTGTAGTTCTCCAGGAACCCAGCTCCAGATGTTATTAAACTGCTTTTCTTCCATCCCACCCACCCCAAAAAAATCAAGTTATTTTGTTTGAAAATTAAAACTAAGTTTCAGAAGTAGAGCCTGTAATACTTTCAACAAGAGACTTATAAATCTGAGAGTTCAAAAACCTTGGAAAAGAGTCTCTGTGCATTAGGGTGTATATCTGGAGTTGGGCATCTTCGTACATGTGAGGGCTGGGATCCAGCAAGTTTCTGTTGATCACTTCTCTCACCCGGGAATCAAGACTAACCTGAAGAAGGTGAGAACAGACTAATATTAAACAGTAATATCAGAAAGGCTGTTATACACATCTTTATTTCTCAGGGCTCCACCGAACATGCTGAGTTTATCAGTTTATTCAAGTAATGCTCTGTGCTTCTTTCAGAGCCACCACACAGTTACAGACTGAGACCGTCGGCAGTTTCAGTTTTGACTTGGTTTTTGCATCCATCTTAAGACCTGTAAGATGAAATGCAGCTGTATAACAGAATAAATACAATGCAACTAAAAAAAGCTCTGCAGTAACCTGGATTTCCCAAAATATGTTATTTTACCTTAAAAAAAAGGTTTACCTATTTAAAATTATTTCTCTGAAATGAATGTTGAATTACTCTCATTCAGAGACCTAAAATATCTTTTTCGTGACCATTTGTGGTTAAATCTTTAGAAGCTTTCTATTCAGCATTCTCATCTGGCTGCCCTGCAGATTTTTTTTTCCATTTTTTTCAGGCACTACACTCGTTACTCACAAATTACCCAGAGTTTTTTGTCATTTTTATCACGTTAATCTCTCCGTTAATATTAACTATTTCAGATTTGTTCTTTTTTTCAAGACACTTTAACGTCTGGTAGTCTATACTTTCAGGATTTCGTACGTCCATATCATAGTTGTTAGCAAGTTTCAATTTTGGCTTCTTGTTTACTTGCCATTTGTAATGAACCCCTGCGCCTCAGCAGGAAAGGGCGTATTATGCTTGGGATGCATGCACAGATCATTTTAGCATATCATTTAGAAATCTGAATGAATGTACATCTTATCCACAAAATGCTCTAACACCAGTAAAATTAATGCCTTCTGGATTAAACGAAATGGCAGTAGCAGGGAAGCCCACTGGGGCCACCAAGGGTTTACTCAGCTAAGAAGAAAAAGGCTGTAACACTGAGCAGAGAAGTACCAAACACAGATCAGTGAAGCTACTGACTCTGTGACTCTGCAACCATATAAATAGATATTCATATTGTCTGAAGGACTGAGTTCAAGCCTGGGAAGCTCCACGTACCGAGACAGATAGTTTGATATGTGAAGGATGCTAACTGAGATGAAAACTCAGAACTTGTGGACGTGTGAGCTTGTGTGTTTGTATATGTGGTGAAACAAAGTCTTTGAAATACGGTAGTGTGGCATGGTAAGGTATAGCAGTGAGGAGTAAATATACGTTTTCATTACATCTTCAGTACCAACTACAGAATCTGACCTTTTTGGTTTGTTGGCACATTCGAGCATGCTACTGTCACAGCAGTCAAGCTCTTTCTCCTCCAAGATTTGCCATTGCTTGGTTAGCGGTCACAAGGCACAACTACGACGCAGCCTAACTGCGAGTAAACTGTTGCCAGTCTGTCCTAGCAAACCTATTGCTCAAGTACGCCGTCTCTGCAGACCAGCCATTACACGTACAGCATAATGCGCACTCTCCATCTGAGTGCTCATTGCTGCACCTGCACGCAGCACCCCGGGGCACAGCAGGAGTCTGTGCTGTACGCCTCCCATATGGATGGGCAGCGGGGCTGCCTCACCTGCCATGAACAGCCTCCCCTCTTCCCCACCCTGGCGCTTCCCCTCCTTTGCACTGGCACGGCTGTCTGGGCAGCCCCGCAGCTAGCTGACTTAAGGAATCGATCCATCTGAAAGTGGCATTTCTTTTCCGGGCTGTTTTTCAACTCGGGCATTTTTCTGATTGAATTCATTGTCTAACGTAGCTGTGGAAGCAGACCAGACTGCACAGCAGAAGCCAACAGATCGGTGGGGCTGCTTGGCCAGTGACTACCTGCTTTTAGCCACAAGAGCGTGCACGGGTGTAGTGTTATGGTAGTTTTGAGCAGCAGTGTTGCAGCCACGTGTCTTTGGAATTTATTTGGATAGATCGCAATCCTAGGCCATTGCATTTCTGTAGCACACAAACGACACACCAAGATTTATGCAGTTCTCCCCCTGACACACACGCACACGTACGTATCTTAGCAAAAACAGTTTGTGCAGCTAGCTAATTGGTTCTTCTTTATCAAATACAATAGCTGGGATAAAAAGCTCAAATTTGGCAGGATGGTGGGGTTTTGTGCCACTGAATACAGTAAAAGTTAATTGTACTTACAGAATGAAAATAATTTAATTATGGAACTATTAATTTACGTTGTAGTTTTTCAGTGACCTACTAAAGCCAGTTGACAAAACTAGCTGGAATTACTAAAGGTAATTTAGTTGGTAAACAGATGAATACAAGGTATGTGTTTAGAACACTAACACCTTCTGCCTCAGTAACTTCATCACTGAGCAAGTGATGCTAGATATTTCAGCTCTTATGCCAAAAGAAAACATCTGGAATGGGATGCCCGGATGAACACAAACCTTTCAGCTCCTGTGCTGATCTAAAGCATTGCAAACAGTTCTTTTTTGCCTCATAGGATTTCCAGTAGGGGCCAGAGCAACTGGATTGATGACATCTGCACAAACCCAGTGCATCAAGTTTGTGAGTAGTTCTGTTAAACCCCAAGTCAAACAACACTTGGTTAGTGTTTGAATTTTAACTGCTGGTTGTTCTTAGCTTAAAAAGACAACGGAGCATTCAGCACATATATACGTACTCGAGATATTATAAGAAAAACTCATTATTAGCTTGCTGTACTGGCAGTTATCTCGATCCAAACGAAAAGTATATACTATGGCACAAGAGAAAATAATGGAGTTATAAATTGCTGTTGGCTTCATTCATACAAATGAAGTTGCAAATTATTACTGAATGCAGTGCAGAAGTAAAATGTAGGAAGCAAGTTCCACAGTGAGCGTAAATCAGCATAACGCCATTGAGTAGAAAGTCAGGTGCAATGCATGGCGACAAGGCAAAGGAGCTAAAGGTACATGACGTGGCCTACGAAAGACTCTTCTATACTGCTTATACATTTATATATCTCTTAATTCCAAAACATGGTTTGATAGGGGATGCTTTTTTTTTTTACTCCAGGTGAGGATAATTTCAGGATTTGTCTATTTCAGTTTAAGCGTTGAAGAAAATCATCTGTAATTCCCCAGATATTATCATGCCTTTCATTAGAGAAAATATGTGGTCTGCGTTGCTGGAATCTCACACAGGGATAATCAGTGCAAATTTGGATTTTCTCCAGGACAGCTGTTGCAGCAGATAAATATGTAATGATTCTGATTTAAATTCCTTAATTTTGGTGCCTTTTCTCCAGAAATCTATTTGCATTGCTTAATTCCTCTCTCTGGCAGGCTTGTAGCATTACTAAAGCAGCATACCTATTTCTCAGCCTTCTCTCACTGGAGTTTCTTGAGTCTTGTAGAGAGCTTTGAGTTGTTGTGGACAGTGATGCTAAATGGCCTGGCATCTGTGTCTCTATTTTTTCTGTCCCTTCCTTTCTTGTTTTAATGTCCATATTAAGACTTTCATCTCACAGATCAGGCAGACTTTCAGACCCTCATCTGGCAATCCAGGGTATAACATTTCTGCTCTACAATAACAGAAAATGCAATTGTAACATTTACAGCTTTACCTCTTTTGGTGATAGTATAGAAATGTAATCTTCATATATAAGTCTTGCTTTTTCTTCAATAACTTTCTTGTTCTGTTCCTTCTTTAGATCTTCACACGCAAGCCAGAAAAGCAGGTTCTCCTCACTATACTCTGTTCGAAGAAACTCTCTGAAAAGGTTCCTCCCAGCTGGTGTTTTCATCATCTTGTCAAAATTCTGAGCCCAAGACAAAATTTCATCTGCAGTAGGGTTTTGGCTGCAAAAGCAAAGTATCATCACAAATATGCCTCTATTTTTGTAACAGTGTTTTCATATATTTGTCCAAAAATTCTCCTTTCCACTGCACTTTAGTCCAGAGTGGAAACTGGAAGCAACAAGGCTTCAGCAGCGACAGGGGAATTTTCTTCACTCTTCACTTGTGCATTCATTATCTCAATATCCCACTAAATGTGTTTAATGTTATGAGACATGCACTTGGCTTTCTGCAAGTTTTCGACTAGTGTTTGTTAGCTATCAGGCTCAGAGACAAAACCCCACAACAGCATTGAATTCCTGCCTCTGCAGTTTAACTGTGGAGATGTGGTTTCAGTGAGCTGGCAATAGAGTCCCTTTCATGAGGGGTTTAGATGACACCTGATGTCCCTGCCTGCTTCTGATGGGGTTTGGCCAACCACTGGCTGCCACACGATTTGGTTCAGGAAGGACAAGAAAAGCGAAAGATTCTTGGCAGCCAAGAGCATACTAATGAGACCAAACAAAATAGTAATTCAGAGAGCTTTTAAATTAGCATATTTCTCTGTGCCTGTACCTAAGGGTTGCTAAGCTTCCCTCTGTTTGGTGCTGTTGACCTGAATGATGATCTATTGGCACAAGATGTGATGGGTGTTGCTGGCAAAACTGGAGAGAGAAGAAACAGGAAAAAGTCCTTATTCCCATTTCCTGAAGGAAACTATTCATTGCTTGTAACAGAGGACGCGCTGCATAAGTGATCAGAAGACTAGCTTGCGTCACTAATCCATTAATGTACCAATGAATAGCTTGAGAAGGTAATAATCCAAGTTACTTAACAACAATGAAATATAGTTTCCAGGTTAATTTTGAGCGCTCACCTTCCCCTTCCTCCCCAGCTTTACTAGCTGTTGTTAATAGCTTCTGTGTAATCATGTCGCACAAGAAGTGGCATTTGTCTGTATGATTTCTCTTCAAGTCCATTTATCAACTCTACTCCGCATGCAAGGCAGACTGGATGATGGGAAGCTATTTGTGATAGCTTTTCAGCATCCAAAAGATCTAATAAATGATAAAGTGTTTAACATTTAAACTATCCAGCAAAATAATTGTAATCTGAACCAAAAAGTATAAACATACAGATGTGAAGGTGAAAAGTCCTCTCTCTGACGGGAGTGAAAAGAACCCGTTGAGGCGGAGGGAGCTGACAAGCAACCTGTGCTCCCTGGTTGTCTATTGGGAAGCTCTCTTCACTACAGTATTTTGTGGAAATTTCTGACGTTGTGTTCTCATAAATGACCATGAGTAGCAATGAAGACAATGAGTTGTTTGGGTTGCTTTTACCATCAATCATATCCTCTAGAGTTAAGACTTAATTTACTTTTTACGGGATTATAGAACTTAAAGTTAGCATTTTTCCCAACAGAATAAACGTGGGCCCAAGCTTTAGACAGAAATAGAAGCTCAGACTTCCAGTGTGTGTTAGCCTCTTTTTCAAGTTATGTGTTTCTGTGGTTAATTCCAGTGAAACCAATAGTCCGAGCTGTTTTATGAAAAGTAACCATGTTTAAAAATCTGACTGTGAAGTACACTTGGGCCCATTAGTTTTTGTTCTTGTCTGAATAAATAGAAGAAAATGATCCCACAAGTAGCAGAGACTTCTTGCAGAGACTCACAAGTGTACGGAACCATCCGTGCACCTTCCATTCCTCCCCGCGCTTCTTCCCCACAAATAAGAAACTGTAAGTAAGCCTGACTTATGAACGTCTCTGCTGGCATTTCATCATCAGGACAGAATTTGCTTCCTTTGGTACAGAATTTTTCAGAGGAAAAGTAATTAAAAGGACATTCCCAAATCATAAAACCCGAGACAATTCTTGATATTAGTTACCGGCAAATTAAAAACATTTACTAGACAACAGTTTGACCAACTTACCATTCTTCTATGACTTGGATACTCTCCATTTTGGTTGTATGTGTTGGCCTTCCTGCACTGTCTCCTCTGTCTTCATTCCTAACAGTGAGGCTGCAATGTAGTACAACACTTTATTTTGTCTAGAGAAAGTTAATTTAAAACAATGACTACAGTAATGCAAACTTTTAAAAGACATAAACGTATGTAAACTGTAATTTTTCACTCTTGCCCCTAAAATTTGGAGAAAAATTTTTGATAACAACTTTCCCCCTTAATTCTTATGAATATTAATTTACAGTTGCTATTAGCATGTGTAATTTTTTACAAGCTCACCGTTTATCCTCTGAAAGATGGACACAAACTTGGAGGTCACTTTTGGAGTTATTTCACTTAGAAAGTTGAGAATATTAGTAACAATAAGGGTAGAGGGGATAAGAGTATCTGAATTGGACACTGATGAGGCTTTGATTCCCCACCAGTTCTGGATGGTTGTTCAATCTTTATGAACGTTCCCTTTTTTCTCTCCAGGATACGGTGGCAGTAGATGGCTCCTATACAGAACTCAGTGTGTGGCAGCTCCTTATGCTTTCCTCCTCTAACCTAAATTTGTTTTTCATTCCAAAAAGTAAAACTTACTGGCCTCTCAACAGAAAGGCATCCATTACCCTCATATTAGTAGAAGCAAGGAAAAGGAAGACTTCCTTTACGTAAGGATGTTTTGGGGTTTTTTTCCTTCTTTTTTGGGCTGCTAACTAGCATTACTTATTCTTCTGTAAATATATTTTTAATTGGATTTGCTTTAGTGATAGTGTCTTCCTCTGTGTGTGCTCTCTATGAATGTCCTGGAACATGGTGTCACCAGCAAAAACACAGTTCCTGGTAACTACTGAAATGTAGCACATTTTGAATGACATAAGTAGGAAACCTGGTTCCAATAATTAAGCTTAAGAAGTGGAACGTAGTAAGAAGATGGAGATTTCCCTTTATTAGATGTTGCGTACATGTCCAATCGAGAGAAAACAAGCAACCAAGCAAAAAATTCCCAGTCCCAAGAGAGCTCATATTTTGAATATTGAGTATTTACCATACAATGATGCTCTCAGTCATCCTAAGTGGCGATACACAAAAATATGTTGGTAGCATAAAGCTTCTCCCTCCCCCACTAATCTGAGTAACATTTGCTCAGCTCTAAGAAGAAATCCCAGCTTTGAGACATTTTTAGCACAAATAACCTTTCTTTCTAGCCCCTCTGCGTTTATGAGCTTCCTCAACATTTTTTCAAGCTTTTGGCAGGGTTAATAGGTGATCTCAAATTCTCTTCTGAAAACTGAAAGTTTAAGCTCCCAGGTAAAGCAGAGCACATATTAAGACTTAAACATTACAAAGACGTACACTTTCAAACGAAGCTGTTTGATACTGGTTGCTCCTTCACTTACCTGCCAAGACCTTAGTTCAGGCCCTTGGTCCTGCTTCCCCTGTTACAGCGTAGGAATGCAGCTCCAGTGCTGCTAAGGTGTTAGGGTGTCATCAGCTGCTGCAGGAGAAACAACACATCCTGAACTCTGGGGTTGGCAGGTAAAAAGCCTTTCCGTCTCCTCTGACCTGTTTCTCGTCAGTCTATAAAGGGAGCACCCAGGAAAGCCAATGAGAGTTCCGTATACAGGAGGAGAAAAAAAAGGGACCATCCACTTTCTGTCTTGTAATCTTTAAGTCCACACATGTAACTGCTTAGGGTCACCTTGCACCTGGCTGGAGCGCAAAGCTGGGGTGAGGGAGAAGCAGGGAAGGCACAAAGCTTCTCTCTCTCTCCCTCCCTCCTTTGCAGTCCATAGGTAGAGCAGCATTCGTCTTCTCTGCTGGATGCAGAGAACTGAGTGTCCTTTGGTTCCATGGAAGAGTAACACCATGGAAGGAGGAGACAGCTTGTGTAGGTTGGGAATGTAGCAGGGTGTTCACCTGAGTCTGTCCAAAAGAGAATGAAGCTGCCCATTTTCTTTCCTCCATGAGCAGCAGCTAAGCTGTACTGAGATAATTTACTTGTTGGGCATCCAAGGTTTGGATGCAGTGTCTTACTGGAAGTAGAAGGTGATCCATCTGAGAGCAGTTAATCTACACTGCTAATTTAATTTGATGTCTGGGATCAAATACTGTGTGTTTTGCTTATGCAAAATACCTGCTAAACTTGGGAAAACCACCATGGGCTGATGAAGGTGGAATACAAGTAATGGGTGGTGACTAAGAAACAGAAATAGGAAAACGGAGAAGCAAGCCACGTTCCCTTCACTGCACTTTTCAATCAAAGGAGTAACGGCTAGGCCCTATGCATTTTGATTTTCTAAAAGGCTACACCTCAGTAAAAAGTTCAGATGGTGGGCCCAGAATGTAGCGTGTAGTTTTCTGCTATCTATACCAGAGTGACAACATGAGATACACGCTTGGCCCTGATTCCTTCATTTCACCACTCACAGCTGGAGTTCAATGGCTGAAGTTTGTCAGAGTTGCAAAACAGGGAACACTCTAAAGGAAGAAGTGTTATACTTGGTTGGAAGAATTTCTCAAGTTTGGGTATTGTATTTCAAACTGTGCTAAATTTGTAATGCATCTTGGCCAACGTTCTGCATTTTGTTTCCAGTGACAAACACTAGCACTACATTTCAAGTTTTATTTATCTGCATCTGTCAAAGCTGGAGTTCCATCAGATGCATTACTTTTGCTAAGTTTTTCCTGTGAAAGAAACCATCATTTTTACGCAGAAGTACATTCAATTGAGACATGTTCTGTTTTCACTCAAGGAACTGGTTCATGTTTGCTTAGAAAAAAAATTAAATATTTACACATTTGTGACTGCAAAGCTAATTTGAAAGCAGCCTTTACATAACTCTGATCACAATAACAGATTCCTACCTTTTACCTCAAAATGACGACACTGCATTGCTATTTGCTACGTTGCTGTCTTCAGTTGAAAATACCCTATCTGTTCACATTTCACTGTGGAATTCAAGCAGTCCTCAGCAGCAAAGGCACCTGGAGCTGGTGCCCCTGATACATTATTCCTGATTGCATTATATTCCTGATACATTATAGCTGATTATGTCAGAAGAATTACGCTCTATAGTGTAAACCTAAACAAAGTAACAGGATAAAGATTAACAAAATGATCTTACTTAGTTCAAGCTTTAAGAAGAGGAAATTGCCGGTATGTCTTATCAAAAGGTAGTTAAATGAAAGGCAGGTGTTCTAGAAAGACATCTGATGTAAATTAACGTATATGGTGCCTTTATTATTTATCAATTGGAGTACATCCAGCAAATACCTTTAAAATTTAGACATGTAAACTACCCATGATAAAAGCACAACAAAACTACTAATGCCTTAAAAAGAGAGAGATTGAGGTGTCTAAAGGCAGAGTTTAACTGGAAAGCACAAGCACTGGTTCGTTCTCTGTTCCTGTGGAAGGTTTGTTCTGCCCACTCTTGCGCTGATTTTATTGCTCTGGAGAGTATGGTAAAAAGTACTTCAGTA
Organism: Steatornis caripensis; assembly: GCA_013398225.1. Classification (NCBI taxonomy): domain Eukaryota; kingdom Metazoa; phylum Chordata; class Aves; order Caprimulgiformes; family Steatornithidae; genus Steatornis; species Steatornis caripensis. The sequence goes on from VZSC01008753.1 coordinate 357,792, forward strand.
AACCCAAGTGGCCTGAGCATCATGTAACTTTCAAATATATCCTGGGCTCCTGACTCTTACGAAGATGACTGATAGTTTCTTTAACTACTGCAACAGTATTATTATGAGTGATTTCTGTTTGGAGTGAGAGCATTTCTATTTTGCAACTTCACAGATGTTATAAGTAAAAATATTAATGACCAGGGACTGCTGCAAGAAGTATACAAATTCGAACAAATTGCCACATGTAAGGTAAAACTGGTCCAGGTTCCTAGCTGATGTATTTTTGGAAGAACTACTGGGATTCACAAAACTAATCTTTATTTATTTAGCTACTATTATTTGGCTGTTAATATTCATGTTCAGCAATTAAATAATTGTTCTGTTGAGCAATTACTTAGCTAAATCATGTCCTGGTTTGAGCAGACCACTGGTGCATGGTAAGGTAAAAAAGCCAAGCTAATTGGATAAAATCATCAAGAGAGTTGTACTAATTTAAGAGCAAAAGTCCCACTCTTTTTCCAGGTGTTCCCAGCTGGTAGTTTTAAGCCTTTTTTAAAAGTTACTTAGCATCCCTACTGCTGCACTTACCTTCTACTGCCATTAAGAAACTGAAAACCATTTAGAGCCCGGACCTGATCTTTCATTCTCTGTATATCCAGTAAACAAATAGGCTTTAATTGCTTCCCAAGGGTCAGATTCTCTTGTACCAGCAGCCTAAATCGGTGAATCAGTGAAATTACTGTTATCACTATGGCAAGAAAACTATGCTATTGTGACAGGTGCTAAGATTAATATTCTGCCCAAGCGTGGCTAACAACAGTTACTATTCACTCAGGTATATTCTCAGTTAGGTGCATCACGCGCAGTACATCACCACGCTATTTTGCAATTATGTCTGACATTGAAGACAATGTGACAATTAGAGCCTCTTGCCTTAGTGATGTTTTTTTGCGCTGCCATGAAGATAAGGAGTAGAAATCAAACTAGGACACTGTGAACAAGTTGGTAGGCTATTGGGTTGCCATTCAGGAGATCTGTGCTCAATTCCTACTTTTTCCCTGAAGTTTGTACATGCTAGGCCCTCCAGGGCAATGACTACATTTTAGGCTGAACCTGTGTTATGTCACACAGTAGGGCCAAAAACCTAGCCACCACTGTAACGCATAAACCTTCCTTATTCCAGCCCAAATGCCACATGAAGCCAGTTGCATGTACATAATCTAAAGGCAGAATTTGGTTTTCAGATGAAAATCAATATTCAGTTAAGATCCTCTGGGTAACAGATGTTCTGACGTGTTTCTTTCACTGATCTGCCCTTTGAAAGAGTATATCTCACTTGCACCACTCTTCACCCTATCCTACTCCTAGGAATTTTTATTGTCATCAGATCAAGAAACAAAATATTTTTAGGTCATAGGTCCAAAAGCCAAGAAGGATTTTTTTGATGCTTGAGTCCAGCTTCCAGTGCAAGCGAGCTACAGGCAGGACTGCCATAATTTAAACAATGGTGATTTCGTAGATGCAGATTAAGCAGAGGCTTTCTTAAAAACCCACAACTCCCCCCCAAAAAAAACAACCAAACAAAAAACCCAACCAACAAAACCCACAAGAGATAAAGATTTAATTGTGATTTTAAAATTCCGCTGGTAGATGATGTACAATGGCCATTCGCCTAAAATGTTGCCAAACACAGGCTGAATTTACCACATAGATTCAGATAGGAAATAATTTTTCAGGGTCATTTGGAGGAGGAGAAGCCCTCCTTTAAACAAGCAGGTTAGTGCACTCCTTCAGGATTTGAAACACCCTTCCTCTGAGGCTGCGGTGGGGTAATGTCTTTTGAGCTGTTCTGCTGAAGCTAGTCCACTTTGGTGAAAATAAAAGAATACTCATTACACAAGACAGAAACAGGAGACTCTTAACTCAATGGCAAATCATCGTGTAATGAATTCTTTTAAGCATTTTATATAAAGTACAATATTTTACACATCATTGAGGGGAGAGCCTGAAAATAAGAACGTATGATTAGTGCATTTTCCTGAAGTGCGGGGAAAGTGGTTTTGAAAACTCTGAGACAAAGATGGGCGGCAACTCTAGATCTTTCACCAGCTGGGTAAATACCTTCACTCTTCAATACAAAGTGGTTGTGCCCCTGCCTGTCTCCAAGCTCTTTAATTCCTTTACTTTTATTAATAAGTGTCTGGCTTAAAACATGCCATATGAACAGAAAAATATTTTTCCCGGTTTTAATTTGGATGCAGAAAAAGTGCATGCCAGTATCTTTTTCATTTTTGATTGTGATTCAATCTGACCAGACTGTCTTCAGTACTGTGGTTCAACAGTCAGTCATTGAAAAGTCAATCGTTTTTGCACAGCTCTGTTCACAAGTTCACCTCTACGAGCTGAAGCAGGCTCTGGCAGAAGTCAAAGATGGATGTGGTCCCTGTATGCTGTATGATAATACAGCAGAAAACTATACCAGCACTCTTTAATTTCTTTTATGAAACCAAAGATAAAATTCTTTTCCGACACCCTGCTTTTCTGACACCTGGAACGTGTAAGCCTGACGGCGGTGAAAACTAGTCAGGGCTCTGTTTGTTTATGAACAGAGTAGCATGATGATTTTGCTATACTGTAAAAATCAATAATAATGAAAAATAACTGCAATATTATAATGATCCATTCATAAAGGACTATACTGCCATGTTAATCTCAAAATCACTTAGAGTCTAGTCAGTAATGGTATCTTCTATCTCCCTTTTAATGGCACAAAAATAGGCATCCATGAGAATGAAATGTTACATGAACGACGCTATCCAAGGACAACCTTTTTTTTTTTTTTATAGCTGAGTAAAGGGTAAAACCCCTGCTTCTATCAAAATTAGGAACAGAATCCACTTTTTATTACAGTCAATGAATAACGCCCAGAATAATTATTCTGAGAAAAACTAGAGCTAGAGTCATGATTTTTATAAAGAAATGTGCCTTGCACTAGGTATTTTCATAGGCTCAAATAAACTTGCATTATATCCTTCCGGCTCCTGCTGTAATAAACTAAAGCACTTAAGACTGTTGTAATAATAGCAGTATATGCAAAGCATAGAAGTGCAGAGCAAACTTCAGCCAAATTGGTGGCTTTAAATGAATTGTAGATCAGAGGCTTGTGTGGATCCCCGGGGATCTGCAATGCCAGCAGTTCACCCACAGAAAGATGTGAAACAGTAAAAATTGCAGACTTGGTATTTCCATACATCTGCATTGCTTGTCTGCGAGAAACTTTGGAGGGGGACAGGAGTCAAGAGTCTTTGGAGTCGTTTACTTAAATTGACCGGAGTCTGATCTTAATTCAGTCAGCAGAACGTGATAATTTTTGTTCCAAAGAGGAAACAGATCAAAAAAATGTGAAGGATTTTTTTGGACTTGAATGTTCATCCTAGTTCTTTAATGAGACAAGATTTACAGATCTCCACTGAATTCAGTAAAGAAAGGTAGAATGTGAAGTTTTATACCGAAAACAAGTTAGAATTTTAGTGAAAAATAGCTACATCCTTCTCTGAGTAAAAAATGAATTGTCTTGTGCTTAAAATGAAATGATGGAGATTGTGTTTAGTAGACTGACACAGGAAAACAGTCTGTTGGGGAAAAGCCAACAATTACCATAAGGCTATAATCAGCCTACTTGGCCGTGTCCACTGAAACTATAAACTCCTTTCAAAAAGTCCAGGTACCTGTGGTGCTAAGTTTCCTGAGTGCCAGAGTTACATTTGCCTTAGGTGAAAAGATGGTGCAGGACACACATATAATCCAAATTGTTTTGAAAATAAAAAACCAAACGAGCAGCTCCAGCTTGGGCTCAGCTGTTTTAGAGTGAAAAACATACGTGTTTGCACCAAGAATTTAAAAACTTGAGGTCTGATTCTGCAAGCCTTACCTCTTGTAAGAAAACACTCCAAACAAATATTTTGTTTTGGTTTGGTTTGGTTTTTAATAATGCAAGGATTTGCAAGGCTAGCGTCCTGGAGATTTTGTATTACAGCTAAAAACTCTCCGATACTTCAAAGCTTCAGATCAGGGAAGCAACGTGGAGTCAGAAAACTCCCAGCTCTTTGTTCAGCTTACACTGTGGTCTCATCATGTTGACCTGTAACCATAAAAGCTGCAGTGATAACTGGCCTTTTTTTTTACAAAAAGTAAAACAAAAATGAAACAAATTATAAAAACAGATGCTTTGTCTTTTCCAGTGGCTGGAAAACATTCCATTTCTTCCTTTCCAATTTTCCTCGGTGGTATTTTCCCCCTTGATTCAGTTTGCTGTGTTGTAGTGTGGTGCGCTTCAGATTTTTTCTCTGTTTTCCATCTCTTTGTTTGAAGAGCATACAGCTGAGAAACAGCCTGTAACAGACGGCTGGGCACTTGTGTGTGCTGTGAATGTGCTTTCAACTGAAAAGCTTACTGTCTGCTCAGGATCCAGTAATAGTAAATGCAGGCAGGCTTCTGGCTCCCGTATGCACCTTTCTGCATACCACAAATCCTGTGGGCCCAGGGGGAGCTCATGGTGGAAATTTTCTGGTCTGATTTTTGCTACCCAGAATGGGTGCGGAAGCTGTTTCACAGGCCCTTCCACTGGGGCTTTATAGAGAATGCAGCTGACCGGAGCTGAGTTTGTGTTCTGCACAGATTTGTCGGATAAAGATAATCTGCTACTGAATTGGATTTTCCATAAAATACTGTTTGTGGAGAAGTTTAAGATTAATGAAATTTCATAATTTGTTTTGATGGTTTTAAAAATAATTATCATTACGTTTTAAAATGAAATCATCAGTTGTCTTGGTTTCATTCATTGTTGGTAACCATTACCCTAACTAGTCTTTCGTAAGTAATTCTAGTCAATGTAATCAGATAATAGATTTAAATGAAATATTGTGCTTAACTCTAAAAAGATCTTTAGAAAAATGACATTCTGTCATAGCAGATGTTTTTTCCAGTAAGCTGTCTGATTACAAGGAAAGAGATTTTCTAATAAGAAAACAGTTCATGAGGAAATCCAGCAGCTGTAACTCTTAACTTCATGGTACCTGGAGTTTATTAGAACCTCATCTCTCAGAGTCCAGTGAGGAGTTAGCAGCCCCACCTTTCACTCAGAATCACGTTTATACTAAGAACCGTGGAGAGAAGCTTGAAGAGCAATGCCCCACAGCACAAAAATCCTAAAGCACAGCAAAACCTGCGTTTGTTTTGGGGGTTATTTTGAAGTATCCTCTCTTCCCTAAACCAGCCTTGAGATTTCTAGCAGAGCGGCACTGATGGTATGGCTGTGGAGTGTGTGCACATAGGAATAAGGAGATGTGGTCAAAACCTCCTGTGCCTACACGAAGGTACCCTGGCCTGTTCACTGCCGTATTTCTGACACCTATGCTGTAGCAGCAATCCAGGGGTGACCGAAGGAATCGCTGACATTTCTCCTGTCTTTGTTCCATAGCACTGTTCTTGTGGTGCTATTTAGACTTTTCTGTGTGAAGGAATAGCTTTTAGCCCTGTGAAATATTTGAGAGTTTAGAAGGAAATAAACTTAAAAACACTATGGATGAACAGGGCCCTACCTTCCTTCCTTGTGAAGACCTGGAGGAAGGTCTGTGAATTCTTTTGTTCAAAGGCTTACGGTAAGGCCAGCTCATCATTGTTCAGAGTTATGAACTTCCTCATGAGAAATAAGAAACTTCTCAATTCATCTGAGATTGTGTGTTTCTGCCATACTTTGAAGGTGGGGGAGAGCAGGCTGAAGTTCTTAGTGCTTTTCAGTTGCAGTGCTTTCTTAATACTGTGCTGGATTCAGTGTAATTGGCCAAAGTCATTACAGACTCAACTATAAACCATAAAAGAAAAAGGAGATTGGTGGAAATTAAGGTTTAAGATATCTGGAGCATCTCAGGCTATTAAAGTCTAGTCAGTTAAGACATTTAGCTCTGTCCTGATAGTCTTGCTGAAGTTGTGCTACTTCTCAGCTTGAGGAAAAGCAGAATTGAACCCATGTGATCTAGTGCTTAAGAGTATAATTATCTCTTTGTTAATGGGAAGTCTTGACCAAGATTTTGGAGTTTATGTAAGATCATTATATAAGGTTATTAAATTGCATCCCACATGCCACAGTGAAGGTAGATCATCCTTACTGAAATATGAATGCTAAGTTAAAGTAAGTCATAGAGGGATGTGCTCAGTAAAGCAAGTACCTAAAAAAGGTTTTAGCAAATCTGCAGTTACCTTTCCTGTATAGTTAACAATTCAAAATGGAATAGATCTAAAATCCGGTAACCTTTTCTGTTCACAAAGGACAGTCAGACTAACAGCCTCTCTTAAAATCCATGAGTTATATTCTCCTGCTTTTCCTCCTATATTCTCCTGTATTTTCCATGAAAGTTGAATTCAGTATGCATTTGGCAGACAAGCTTTCAAATTTGTCCAAACTCTGCATTTTCCTTTTGGACCTCATGAAGAATTTGAAAGCAAAGCCTTGTAGAATCAAAAATCCACGTGTCAATAGATCTTCCATCACAGATTGCTATTTGCAATGTGATCTTTGATGTAATTTTTATACTGATTCTTTCTTCTTTTAGAAAATGTTCAGAAGTGGATTGATAGTGGAAAAACTAACCTGCTGGAAACCTCCTGACAAAAGGGACAGTCTCCTAAGATACCCACAAATAGATCCAGAAATGTTTGGCAAACATTTCAGATCTGAGCTTAGTCTTTGCCAAGTTGAACACAGAATCACAGAATGGTTGAGGTTGGAAAGGACAGACCTCTGGAGGTCATCTTGTCTACCCACCCCTGCTCAAGCAGAGTCACCTAGAGCAGGCTGCCTAGGATCGCGTCCAGATGAGTTTTGAGTATCTCCAAGGATGGAGACACCACAGCCTCTCTGGGCAACCTGTGCCAGTGCTCAGTCAACCTCACAGTAAAAAAGTGTTTCCTGATGCTCAGAGGGAACCTCCTGTGTTCCAGTTTGTGCCCACTGCCCCTTATCCTGTCACTGGGCACCACTGAAAAGAGCCTGGCTCCACTCTCCTTGGACCTTTCCTTCAGGTATTTATATACATTGGTAAGAACCCTCTGAGCCTTCTCTTCTCCAGGCTGAACAATCCCAGGTCTCTCAGCCTTTCTTCATAGGAGGCATGCTCCAGACCCCTAATTATTTTAGTGGCCCTTTGCTGGACTCTATCCAGTACGTCGAGGTCTCTTGCAAGGAAGAGCCTAGAACTGGACACAGTACTCCGGATGTGGCCACCAGTGCCACAACCCACATGTTTACTACAATAACATTTAAAGAAAGACTGTGATTGAAGAATATTTTGGGGACCTACTTAAAAAAATGTAATGATATTTACACTTGAGGATGACTTCAGGGTGAGGGAAGGAAAAGCTCTCAAGGTCGATGTAGGCTAAAAGGTATGTGAAAGGAGACTGGTCTTCTTAATGGACAGCCTTGCTGAACTTGCTTTCCTCCTCTGTTCTTGTGCGACTGATTTAAACTATCTAGCTACAGATATTGCAGCTCAGCAGGCATCCAAAGGCAGATGGAAACTACCAGCGTGCACTGTACTTGAACTTCTGAAATAAAGGACGGTATCTCCCTCAAACTTAGACAAACACTGAGCAAAAGTTGTAACTGTGCAAGAGAGGAAAGAACTAGTGATGTAAAGCAATCTGAGTTTCCTAAACTCTCCTTTTTCTCAGATGTATTTTGTTCTTCTAAAAATCTGTAAGAAAATATGCTTCCTGCTGGATTCTACTTTCAAGAGATTACATTACTTTTACATAATGATAGCCACACCAGAAGCTATTACAACTTTTGGAAACTTTTATTCCTTTCCAGGATAATTTCTTGAGAATTTTGTTCTCAGATCTGGAATGTAATTTCTGTACAGGTAAGAAATCCATGCTTGCCAAAGTTTGCTTGCCAATGATTCCTAGCAAAGTTACCCTAGCTTTGTTTCATTACTGTAGAGCTGGTTTCTGCTTTAGGCAAGATTCAACTCAAGGGCGTATTTCTCTTTTCAGGTCACCCAACAGATCACTAGTCTGGCTGTCAGCTTCATTCCTTCTTTGAGAATAATATTACCATTCATACTCCATCTTGTACAATGGATGCATCTAATTACTAGACAATCCACAGTGTCCTTACTCCTGGCTACAGCTGTTTTGCAAGCAATTCCTTCATATATTTGATACAATTAAAAGTGGTAGCTGTCTCATGTTCAAAGAAACAGAAATTGTATCCTTTGAAAGGGTAACTGGATGCACAAAAGCCGTCCAATCGACTAGCAAGCAAGCCTAATGGTCTCAATTAATTCTGATAAATGGGCCCAGACTCAGTTTCCTTAGTGGCTTTTTTTATTATTCTTGGTTTGCAGAGATTAAAATAGCAGCAACAGTAAAGAATTGAGCCTGATTAGGGTCACTCCTTTGATTCCATTGATTTAGCTGCAGTTTCCAAATGGGAAGAAATGCCTGGGAACATCCATACTAAACTCACATTTTTTCTTTTCATAAGGTGTTGTAAAGTTCTTCAGTTAAAGAGGGCTTTATGTATTTGTGAAGTATAATTCCTACCATGATGTTTATGAACACCGTATTTAACGAAATTAGCCTGGACCAAACTAGTTTACACTTAACGCACATTACTATCAAATAAGATAGAGGATCTTCCACTTAACATCTGTTCAACTAACAAGCAGGACCGAGAACCACCATGCCACCAGGCATCTGTTTTGATGGATGTTAACTGCTGGTTTCCAGATTTTCTGTTAGACAAGGCCCTGGGCTGGGAAGCACTTTCAACATGGATATCAGCAGCAACTGAAGATATCCGTTGCTCCATAATGGGTGCTCAGCATCTGCCAGTATCGGGCCCTAAATCAGCTACTTCTGAAGAGCCAGAGTTGCCATCTAGACAAATATATGAGCTATGGAATTATTAAGGGTGACTAGACAAGATTCGCATCTCCTTTGCCTTTCCGCCTCAAATAATGAATGTCTGACCCACTTTTACAGTGAGAGGATCTCCATCTTATGAGTGTTATCTACTCAGGGTGCAGGCTCATTTCCATGATACATTCTCTCATTTTTTCTCTTTAAAAGCACTAGACATTTATTCCTGTTTGAACTGACATTTTAAACCGATTTGGAATGATATATGGTTAAAAAATAAACCTTTGTAAGATGGAAATTTTACTGCTAACAGATTTAAGGAGCCTAATTTTTTTCCCTCTTGGCTTGGAACTACAGACTGCATTTATTCTTGCAGATAAAGTGGGCTGGGAGAGTTCTCTGTCCCTGAGGCTGACTGGCACCACGTAGCTTCAGCCCACAAAGCCCATACCCAAAACAGGGTTTCTGCACCTGCGACAGGTCATTGCCCGAAACTGTGCACTTTGGCACTGGCCAAAACTCTGCCAGGGAGCTAACAGTTGCTAACAGTTTAAAGGTACAGCTGATTGCTCGAGCCCGTATTAGACCCTGGCACTGCTTAGTTTACTAGTATTGACAAAGCCAGAGTGTTTAATTTGGATCAGATTTTTTTGTTGTTGTTTTTGCATGTTCAATATTTAAGTTTCTGTTATGCTCCACAATGAATAAAGTTTGGAGGATTTGCAAGGCTGCCTTGACACCTTTAAAATGACACCATCTATCAACATCTATCATCAGCTTATATTTTGATCTCAGACCCATTTTGACCTTTCACACACTTCTCCGTTTCCATGGTTTTCCACAGACTTCTGAGTTAATGCATCTTTGTGTAAATACATAACTGTCAAATTGGCAATAAGGAAAGAAAAAACCAGCCCAAACCCTAACGGGGGAGATTTCAAAGTCTCCAAACTCCTAACAGCTGAAAATCACAGCGCAAACTGGACTCAGGCATCCTCAGCACTCTCGGCTTTTTGCTTTTAATTTTTTGCACAGCAACAGTCAAGCTGTGCGCTGGTGTCAGAAAATCTGCTGTGACATTACAAATCTTCCTTCAGCCACTGTTCCGCAGACACCAAGCTGAATAGCATTTTGGTACAGGCAGGTGGGAGACGGGCATGAGTGGCAAGGGAGAGCTTCTTGCTGACGCTCTGAAGCAATCTGTCTCTCAAACAGCCTCTGAGGAGACATCAAGCTGCTTTACCCCAGTGGCGGTGATTCTGCCCTTGCTTTCTCCCCCTCTAGTCTCCTCAAGAGCAGCTGTCCCTGAATACACTCTGTGAGCTGTGCCAGGGCAGAATCAAGATAATTTTCTAAAGTTAACTAGATTTAGTCTGCTATCTCCTTCTAAGGAGCTACTGTCAGCATCTTATGTGCGGCTGAATTAGAATGAGCCTTGTGTAATCCCAAATCCCCTCTGAGCATGTATTTATTCTTCAATTTAGGAGGATTGCAGTTCCTTTTTTTTTTTTTTGCATTCCGATTTTCTGTACAGAATTGTTTGTTTGAAATAGGACTATCTTCTGCAGTTAGACTGATGAGCGTTTCTTATCTTAGTAGTATTATAAACACAGGAATCTATGCATTTGGCTTGTGAAGCTTTAGAAAGAAAGAAGTCGTTGGGTTTTTTATTAAAAATTTGCTAATATATTATGTTAATGTTCTACCCATTCCCTAACCTGCCTGTATTGTTACTGATGGGTAAAAATGTCAGCAAATACATGAGCCTCCATCTGTTCCTCAAGATGAAATGAACTTTTAAAGTTTAAAATATCAAGAATAAAATCCTGATACTAAGAAAGCTTGGCCTAGAGAGCCCAGGGCTGGTTTTGATGTTAATGAGGATTCTACCACTGGCTTGTGATCAAAGTTAACAGACCGGCTGTGTAAGTAGCTGTTGCTCCACTCTTTGCCTTAGACTTCCATCTTATTATGGGGAGGAGCAAGTTTACCTAATACTTGTGAAAACAGAAACATTTAACAGTTTACATGGAGTCAGATGCAGTTTACAGTGTTAAAGGTCTTTTCAAACTGGAGTTCTTGTTTGAAAATTAATTTTAAATTATTTATATATGCTGAATGTCTGTGTAGTGTCTTGTGTATCTTCGTGCTTCCACCATGATTTCGTGGTAGGCCAGCAGCGCCTTAGTTACTATCCCTTTGCAGGCATTTCCCGAAATAAATGCAGCGTGTAGCTTACAGCTTTCTCCTAGAGAACTGCATAGTTTCGGATTACTTTGCATGTCCCACAAAGCAACGGCCTGCACCAAAGCCACTTCTGCGTGGCAAATGACCTGTGGAAACCCACTGCTGCTGTGGGAGCTGGGGGCTCGCAGTTCCTGCCCTGGCTCCAAGGCTGCGCAGGACCTTGTGCTTCCACAGGGCTTTGGAGGTAGGTGGCAGGGGGCCGAAAAGAAGAAAGGAGGAAGATAAAAAGTGGTGGATGAGCTTGGAAATAGGGATTTCTGGGCTGCTTTTTGATGAGGGGAGATGAGATGTGTGTGACTGATTTAGAATAGAGCTCCACGGTGCCAAAGGGAGGCTCTCGTGAGATTTAACAGGTTAACTTTAAGCTTCCTTTAGTTGTTTTTAAATTAGATTTTGCTTGTTGTAAATTTTATTTCTGTAGTCCTTTTGGTTTGCCGGTAACATTTTGATTTCCTGCATTCACATCTTAGTGTTTAGACGCAGACGCAGGAAAAATTATGGAGAAGTAGTTTGCTGCAGTTAGCATAGCTGAGACCTCATCTAGCACACCTTTGCACCTTGTGGCGTCATTTATGTAGAAAAAATGTGCACCCCTCTTTCAAACAGCAGTGTTTCGCATCTGCTTCACAGGGAGGCACGGGAAGTGGTTTAAAGCCGCCTTTACTTGCCACTTCTGGAGCTCTGGGATAAGCCCTGTATTGAACCACATCGGAGGTAACATTTGTGTTCTGGCTCAAGATGAGAGCAGATTTCCAGGAATTATTAGGCTAACACTGACAATCTGGCCCAGCATCACACAAGGGCGCAAGCCCAGAGCTTGGCAAGTCAGGCTGTGATGCCCTGGGAGAGTTGTGTAAACAAGCATGCACAGAGCCACCTGTCTCCAGCCTGCCCTGAGGACCTGAGCATCCATAAAACTCCAGCAAAATCACTTGCCCTGTCTCAATTATAAAGCAGAGTGAGCCTATTACATACCATACCCATTAGGAAGACATGCTTCTCCCCTCTGATTTTTTTAACTTTAGAGATAATCCCTTTCTTTTGCTTTAACGGGAAAAGAAATGCTTTACTTGGGTATTATTTAATAAGTACTGTTCACATAACTTACAAAAGTATGAAAAAAATACTTGACAAGCTATTTATTTTTAGAGTGTCTTCTGCTTGTTTTTCCAAATGCTTAGAATTTAAATTTCTTATTTTAAGTAGCTCAGGGAACCTTGAGAGGCCCATTTCTGAGGACTGAGTATTTAAGTCCTTACCCCACACTCACCCCACGGTACATTCCAGTGACAAGAGGAATGTGTGCCGGGCAGCTTTCTCTCATGGCCTCAGCACTAAGGATATGTGGACTTAACGACAAGGTGATTTAAGACAGATTTTCTAGAATATCACATTCGGTACCTTGTGTGACCGGTCATATAATGGATTTTATCCAGCTTTAAATTCTACCGGTCAGAAGAACTGGTGCTCCTTTCCTAAGAAGGCACCAGTGCTGCCCACTGCACTGTGATGATACAGGTGATACTGTCTCATAGATGCATCAAGCATGAGTTCCCGTGCTAGCTAAGCCTACTATCCCTCAGAATAAATTATTCTCCAGGAAAGAGAGGGAATGTTTTCATCTTTGACGTCTGCAACAGCAAATAATAAAAACGTAAGGAAGTCCGGTGATGTTTTAAAGTATTAAAAGGCTCAGAATGGAACATCTTTTGCCATTAAATGTTTTTAAAAATATCACCTTCTATTTCAATAAAATAGAGTACAGCTGCTTGCACTTCTGTATTCTGCACTAGAGTGCAATAATTCCCAAATTTTTTTTCCACATTTGCTTTTCTCAGGTGTGATGTATTGAAAAGGTAAAATGCAGAGAGTCGAGTATGTCTTTTCCAGATGTGTTGTCCTATGTTTTCAGGGAGAAAAAGAAGAATTAAAAAATTAGGTTTGTAAAAAAAAAAAAAGAGACCCAAAAATATTTTTCAAAATGAGGGGTATTTTTTCAAAGATAAATGATTTTCTTTTCTTGCTGAAAGCTTTAACAAAATCCTGGAGCCTGGGTCACTCTTTTTGCAGCAGCCCACCTCTAGTCTACTCCTAGTGTAAAAGTTCTGAAGCACACAGGCATGGGAAGCAGAATATGGATTTTGTTTTCCACATATTTCAGAACTGTATGTGGCTATGACTTATTGCATTAGATTGTTTTTTGTTTCCATTGCTTCTCTCTCCTCCAAACTTTCTACCTTATTTAAAGAAGCTAAAGCAGCCACGACTATGACCCCTGGGGATTATCCTGTGTGGAGTCGTGCAAAGCTTAGATGCAATTTTTCGATGGCAAACTAACAATATGCCAGAAAAAAATTATTCGTCTCAAAGCACTAGAGAGGTGGGAAGTGCAAACAAAATTGTTTTGGCTTGTTTCTTTTCATATAGAGTACCAGGCACACTATCTGTTTGTTAGGAGGAGAAAAACATTGAACCCCATAGAGAAAAAAATATTAGTATCATTTAAAATTGTCCTTAGAACTGTGTCTATCATCTCATATTCATGGGGCAAGTGACAGAAATATCTTCTTGTAGGCCCAAGTCAACTGCTAAACCCATGCGTGGAAAATGTTCCCTTTAATAAAGGAAAATATTTGTGTAATGAGGTCATCAGGAAGACGTTTCAGACGTAACTCACAGCAGTCACAGGCAAGTTATAAGAACTGGAGGAGAGAGGTTTCTTGCCAAGAGCAACTCTTGTTTACTGCCAAGCTGGCAAATACCCTATCTTCCTTGGCATCTCTTGGGTGTGGGAAACTAGTCATGGAAGGGTCACAAGAAACGAAATGGCAGGCATAGCTTTTGTACAGGGCACAGCTCGGTGCTGCTGGACATGTGAGTCCCTTTCTCTCTTCCACGAGAGTCTTCAGTAGTTGCTTTAATAGTTCCCTTTAAGGTAAAGGCCTTCCGGCTCGCACCTTTTGAATCGAGCTACAGAACCAAGTGAAGTTGTGTGATGATATTCACTTATCCCCTGGCAGCCTTTTCATGTCCCCCAGACTACCGTACTGCTCAGGTCTCTTGCAGGGCAGGTGTTAGATGCCTTCTGAGCCTTCTGTGTGTGGTAAAAGGAGAGGGATTATCAGGCATCAGAGCGTTCCACAGCTTTAAAATTCACTGAGTGCCTTATGAAAGGAAGAGAGGACAAAAAGATAGGACTCCTGCTCTGGGTGGGAGGCAAAAGAGGAAGCAAAATATAACTGGCAGAACAGCCAACCTCCCTGTGCTAGCATCTTGAAAGATTTTGGAAGAATGTGATTTACAAGTGTTTGCAAGAGAATGACTGGCTTCATGCCTGCTCAGGAAGCTGCAGTAATGGATTGCTAAATAAGGATGGGGAGGTGAAATTGCAGGCTTCTACCCTTACCTTGCCTAGCAGAGCCCAAAACTGTAAAGCCATAGCACTAAATACTAAACGCACAGCTCTCTGGAGGAAGCGTAATCGAGGAAATTATAGACCGTCGTGTTAGGAATCTTCCTGCAAAGTTTGCAACTCTCAGGCTACCTGAATCATTGTAATTACCCCTAGTCCAGAAGCCTTTTCTTCTGTCCTCTATGGGAATGGCGTTTCGTGGAAGCTTAAGACACGGGCTGAGATTCAGTCCAGCACCTTAGGTATCTGACTGGTACTTATCTGTCAGATGCTTTAGGGAGGTACTCTTCTTGAAGTAAACACCTAAGGTCTATATCTGGTCAGGGGAGAGAGAGAGATCCTGTAGCAGATCTCCAGAGGGATATGTTGTCTGTCTCTGTGGTAAGTGGACAACATTTTCCTCTTGGGAACTTCGGAGGCACTGTATTTTCTCCACTGAGAAGGACTGTTTCTTCACTACTGATGCGCAGGGACCAGTTCACGGCTCAAGCTAGTTGGGCAACATCCTGACCATACTTATTACGATAAAATGGCCAACTTAAGGAGCCTGTTTATCTCCATCTTTTCCAATCTGAGCAAACCTTGGTAATCAGCCCTGCTTTGTCCTTGTAAACTGAGCAATTTACTATCCTGACAATTATCAGTGCCAACAGACGTACCAAGTTTGGCTGGGATGGAGTTAATTTTCTTCATAGCAGCCCATATGGTGCTGTGCTTTGGATTTGTGATCAAACCAATGTCGATAACACATCAGTGTTTTAGCTGTTGCTGAACAGTGCTTGCATCAAGGATTTCTCTGTTTCTCACACTCCGTGTCAGCGAGCAGGATGAGGGTGCACAAGAGGCTGGGAGGGGGAACACAGCTGGGACAGATAACTCCAACTGACCAAAGGGATAGTCCACACCATATGACATCATGCTCAGTAATAAAAGCTGAGGAAGAAGGAGGAAGGAGGGAGGTTCAGACTTGTAGCAGCTGTAACCGTTACGTGTGATGAAACTCTACCTTCCCAGAGATGGCTGAACACCTGCCTGTCGATGGGAAGCAGAGAATGAATTCGTTGTTTTGCTTTACTTGTGCACATGGCTTTGCTTTATCTATTAAACTGTCTTTATCTCAACCCACGAGTTTTGTCACTTTCACCCTTGTGATTCTCTTCCTCATCCCGCTGGACAGGAGTGAGCGAGAGGCTGTGTGGGGCTGAGCTGCCTACCAGGGTTGTCCCACAGCAATGGAGAAGTACCCCAAATATTTGTTACCTTTAAGAAGAAATTATTAGAGAAAAAAAAAAGTCTGTAATGAGATGTACCGAATAATTTTTTGATCTAACTTTTATAACAAGTCTCTATCAGGCAAGGTACTATTTCCCCAAACAAAGGTGTGAGTATTTGCCTAGGCTGTTATGCAAACAGAAGACTTAATGCCTATTCTACCACAGGGTGGAACAGAAGAAAACAAACATCCCATGATTCACAAAAGATATTTTTAGAATTCTAATGATTTGTTTGACTATATGAACTGTTGAACTAACTTTCAAACAGATAAAAGTGAAAGCTTCTTACTAAAAGCTGCACATACCGCTCCCCTCTCCCTGTTTCTATGGATGGTAAGGAAGTTGAGGCACTTAGAGGTTAGTAACATAAGAGATGTCCTCAGTCACACAGGCTGGTGGAAAAATAGAAGACAACTCTCCTAATCCTGATATCAACAGTTAAAGCTCTGTCATCACCAGCAGTGAATCCAGCAACATTTCCAGACAGGCATCTCTTGAGAAATTAACATTATTCAAATACAAAGACCTGTGTAACTACGGAAAGCATGTAATTACATTAGGTCCAGAGAACCTGTTACAATTATCGATTAGGCTTTCTTATTACAGAAAACTACCCTAGGGGATTACCTGCCTAGAATCCCCTATATAATGAGCGACTAGTAAAGTTTCTCATGGGTTTTTTAAAATTATTTTTGTCAGTTTTTAGGGTACACAACTGAGGCAGGAACAGTAATTCATAGCCTACCTGGACAGTTCAAATTTAGCAAACAATTTGACACCAGAACCAGTTACTCCATTTTAACTGAGATTCTGAAACTTTTCATATTGCCTTTTTCAAAGTTTTGTCCCAGCTCTCCTCTAATGGAGTTTCCACTACAGCATCACAGAAAATAGATCTGGAAAAGACTGATTACATCATCTGTTCTACCTTTTTGATTTTAGAAAACACAAGCGATGTCACTATCCCCTTTGACCCATTCTTGATTTAATCCTGAAAACTAGCTTAAATTGACAGAATTTCTCCATGCTCAGTCTAACCTACTTAAGAAACCCCAAAACTTCAACTCCTGAAAAACCCAAATCTTCAACTCCTGAAAAATCCTGAAAGACAGGATATTAACAGCAAACACAATTACTAAAGCAACTGAAGGGACATCCTACATTTTAAAGCAATAATTGCTCTAAGTTAGATTTAATATGCATAAGCTGTTCAAATTTATAATGGTACTGCATTCTAAGGAGTGGAGACACTTCAAGGGTCACAAAGATCATGAAAGCTTCAAAATAGAGTATAGTTGTCAAATAAGACTTCTTGAGCTATAGCATTCTTAAAAATAAAATCAGTTATCTTTAAGTTTTAGAAATTAGACTGATACTTTTATGGCCATTCATGTTCCAGTATGCAAGGCAAAAGCCAACCCTAGCTGTACGTGCACAATGATGGGCTTTATTTCCATTCAGGAAAGATAAGTTTTAGTCATAATGGATAATTCTATGAAAACATCATCTCAGGGGTTGTTAAATAGCAAGCAGTGTGCTAGGAATTAATAATAAAAAATCAAGAGCAAACACAAAACATGGTGAAGGTGCACCCATGTCTTGACCACTACAACCGATCTAGTCACACATCATCTCAGACAGGAGATAGTAGAATAGGAAGGGTTCATAGAGAGACACAAGGTAGGTGGATAGATAGAAGAGAGATAAGGATAAACTGTGGTCTGGGTCAGTTTCTGTATCACAAAGATCAAAATAGAGAAGCCTATGGAAGAAAAGACAGCTGAAGGGGGATGTGAGAAGGCTCTATAAAATCTTCATCATCCTAGGAACAATTATCCACTGTTCTTCACAATCATAAGAACAAGGAGGCATCAAATGAAATTAGCATTGACCTATTGTTAAAACAAATAAAAGGGAGTAATAGTTCACGGAGTGCACGGGTCTGTTGTAGAATTTATTGCTATGGGAAAGTCTGAAAGCCAAAATTTTAGATGAGTTTGGGAAGTCACTTCAGACAATGATTTGACAAAATAATGAAAGAAAATTCCATCAAGGGCTACAAAACACACAGAAATAACCTCTGGATCAGAAAGTCCGTAAGTTGCAGATTGCCAGAAGTTGTGAGGAGTTTTCTATGGGTAGGTTGAGGAGGTACATGTCCACTTGTTTTAGCCTTTCCTTGTGGCATCTGCTACAGGTCACTTCCAGAAATAGGATACTGAGCTAAATGAACCTCTGGTCTGTAACAGTATAGCTAATCTCACGTTGTGCCCTTGTCACAAAGGAGAGACAACAGTGGCAAAACATCCTCCCATTTAATACACTTCCACCTCTTCTCTGTATGGATTGAACACACTGCAAAGCAACTTCACAAAAGCATAAGCTCTCGCTCACCCTTGCTCCAAATGCCCTCTGCCTCCAGGTGAAATTGGACGTAACAGCCAAGGCAGGTCCACCCTGGTGCTGCCTCCAGGATGTGGCATCTTGGAAAACGCTGTCCCATTTGATGCCTGGTGCATACATGCTGGTATGTATTTTTAAATATACTGAGGGCAAATAGCCTCAGATTTTAGGCTGGGGCCAGATGGCTGATTCAAGTGAAAATAACACAGATACACAGAGGAATGGACACTCCAAAAAGACTGAACTGTGTATGTAACAGGATGCACAGGCTCCAAACAGTAATGCATGTCCATTAATTTATATTTCAACACCAACTGTGCTCATGAAAATAAGAAATAAAGACCTGATGCATCTCAAGACACTGAGAATTTAAAGGTATTTCTGAAACTGGCTTTAATTCTTTGACTTTCCAAGTGAACTCTTTGTTTAGGAAGAGACAAGCAGCCACAATTTTTGAGCCTTTTTCCACTAAAATTATGCCACACCAGTTAAAAGATAAAGTGGAATTTAAGGCTTCTGTTTTCAGATTTACAGAATATATGTTATTCAACAATTAAGTAGTAAACCAGGTCACCATATATTCACATTTATGACCGTCTCCCTTTTACCCTCCTGAACGCAGAGAACTGCAGTATCAAACGTACAAGCAGAAAAAAAAAATGGTTTGAATGCAAATTATGTTCAGTGTCAAGTCTCTCACTCACACGTGCTAGTTTTACAACTGAAATTTCCTCATTTATTTGTGGCTTAAGTAGGGTAAATATAGCTTGCATTTACTATTCTCTCCTCTTCCCCCTCACAAGATGTCCAACCCAATCAGGAAATGGTTTAAGCAAATTCTTAAGCGAAATGTTAAATTGTGCCTCTTGGCAGCAATTCTCTCCCAGGAGCTTGCACGTTCCCAGTGCTTGGCACTTTCCATTCTCATCGTTTACCTGTGGTGGATATGGAACCAAATATACTACAGGACATACCATGAACAGCTGCAGCAACAGCACCAACAAAAGCAACATGTGTTGTTGGGCCTTTGGTTTCCAGGTGCTTGAGACACAGCTGATGTTCCTTCATTTTGTGACTGCTGCCTCTTTCTCATTTCAGCTACTTCAGTGCCCAAGCGGCTATAAGAACACAGACATAAAAGATGTACAGAATTACTACAGACCGTCATAAAGTACATTCACATTTCTACAGCAATCTCCGATTCTACTGATTCTCACAGCTCGTGGCAACAAAAGCATCAACTGCGCTGGCCAAGTAATAGTTCTATTGTGTCAAAAGCAGTTTCCAGAAGACCAGTTTTAGTGACACGCTTACGCTACCGTGCTGTTGAATCACGTCTATTCTTACTGCTTTGGCCGAGCTAAAAGGGCTGTTTATTACCCTTTTGAACAGCAAGCTACACAGCTTGTGTAGCACTTGGTAGAGACTGAGTTGTTCCTTACCATCTGACTGTCACAGCTCTTTCCATTGTACTGAAAATACAGCGGGGTGGTTATTCACTTTACACATGAGCTGGAAACTGATCTTTTTTACTTTTTGACTTCTCTGGTCAATCCTGGGCCAATGAAATTGGTACAAGTGACATTATATCATGGGCACTAATAGCTGTCTGTTAAAGAGCCAAGATTATGTAAGTGTCGTAACTGGGAGGTTTGCTGCTTGAAGAGTCTCTGTAAATAAAATTAATAATAAATAGGTATTTCCAAAATACTTTTCCAACGTTGGGACTATTTTCTGGTCACGTAAGATTTTCTCTTGCTCATTGCCAGTCTTTCCTAGGTTTTATTAGGCCAAGATATTTTTCTTTCCAGTGACTTGCAATATGCAGCTGGAAGTAATACTTCATGCATTACTTAGTTTTCAAAAGAAGTTAAAACATTTATTGCTAAGTCGTGTTATTTACGAAGGTTTAGATGTCAGGATCCTTCTAATGGTTCACCCCTTCTTTGTACAACAACTGTAAGTTTCCCAGAGTGATGCCTATTACAATAAATGTAGTACTTTTGCCTTTGAAAAAGTACAAATGGATTACTGTGGGGAGGAGCCCAGTCTAAAACAGAAGCGGGTAGACGACGGCCTGGCATGAGCAGCATGTGCTGCGCTCCACACCCTTAGGGCATCCTGCTGCAGCCAGGAGTACTGGGGAAAGGCAGGCTCTGGTCGATTTACCACCTGGATACACCATGCACAGACAACCGAGACATGTGCTACTCCGTCTACATGCATTCAAGCAGCAGCTGTAAGAGTCTGCATTTACATGGCTGAAAAGTTCTTTTTCTGTAACAACGTCCTTACAGACGGCTTACACACAACAACTTGTAGCAAGGACACTAAGCCTCAAAACTTAAACTCATGCTGCAAAACTCAAGGTTGGTGGTTATTTCAGCTTCTTGCAAAGCTAACTTTTCCACATACACTGTCACTGAGTAGAATCAAGTAATTTCTGAAGTGTTTCATCAAATTAAACAACGAAGAACCATTTAACTACCTGTGGTGAGAGCACCTGCTTAAGCTATTGATATTACTTCTTACTTATTGATATTACTTCTTACGGTTTATAGTTGCTGAACTCTTGAAGATTAAAATGACATGCTAAAAAAACCCACACCATTTTTTAATCAAATGTAAACAAGTTTTGTTAAGAAGGGATACTTCGACATAATTGAAAAACTGCCCATATTTTTACAATAGATAGGAAGGAAAGGAAAAGTGTTGCAGCATAATATGTAGCTCAGACAGCGAGTGACAGTATGGAATCACTTCCTCCGAATTGCGGTGCTGAACTTCTGCCGACTGCGCATGGTGCCGTTAAATTATTTCATAGATAGCTATGTCATGCTGTGAATGGTACTTGCTTCAGCAACTGCAATGACTGTGGTTAAAGGAATTAGAGCCAGATATTTTCACGGGGAACATTTGTTTCTTGTAAGATAGAGATTCTAGAAACACTTGTATAAAACCACAAAATTTATTAGTTTCAGAAACCCGTAAAATTACCCATATTTAGGTATTTGTAGGGCTGTAATCTTGGAATGAAAACATCCCACGCATTCCACCTGTGTACCTAAAGTCATGCACACCTTACACAATTTTAGCTATACATATAAAACGTACTATGGCTAGAATCTGTTGCACTATAAATACAAGGGAGCAAGATGAAGGTTATCCATTCAGACGTGGTGATGACAGATGGTGACTTTGCTGTAGTTTCACAATAACTTTAACACAGCACAAGCTGCTGCTGCCACTGAAATAAATGTCTCTCTCCTTTTTCTCCTGCAGAGCTCACAGTCACTCATTCCCTCACCTGAGCTGTCCCCTTCTCTGTGCTGGCAGCAGCATTTGGGCAGGTACTTGGTGAACTGGATAAAAGAGTAGGCACGACTTAAAATTCATCCAGAGAGAAAAGGGGAAAAAAAAGCAAAATTAGTTTCAACTTGTTTCAAGTCCCAGTCTTGTTCACTTTGGAAAGATGTGAGCACTTGGGCCAGAGCAAGGGAGGAAACAGAACATCAGGCAGGCATCACCACATCAGCGTGGGGACCACTTCCTTCTGATGCTGCTCGTGCTGGCAGGAAGCGATGGTGAAACAGATGGGAGTTGTGCAGCTGCAGAAAGGTAAAAGCTGTGACTAATTCCCAACACGCAGCAGATGTCGTGTCCAGGGGGCAAAGCCAGAAGTGTGCTTTCGCAGGAATGGTTCGCGTCCTCAACCCTGCCCAGCAACCTCCACCACTGAAAATTCTGCAGCATTCACCTTTCGGTATGACTGCCATGCTCAACTGATGGTTGGAGGCTTGCAAGTCTGGCAGCATAGGGTAGCAACAGGCGTTCTAAGGAAACATGGGTCTTCATTGTAGAACGTTTCAGGTGGCACGGTTTCCTCCAAGGCTGCTCAGAGTCCACAGGCCAGCCCATCTTTAGAGCGGGACTGCTTGCTTTCCCTCTGACTCTGCTCTGGAGTATGGGGAGGGACACGACCCATCCACTTCCTGACCATACATTATCTGGAGGAGGAAGAGGGAAGTACTTGATTGCAAGTACAGTTATATTTATCTATTTAGGCTGTATTTGGAAGGAAAAAAAAAAGGAAAAATCCCCCAGCCCTCCCCAAATCCTGTGTATCTTACATCCAGGCATAGTTTGCATTCTAGTCCTAATACAGTATGTTTGGCTACTTGAGGATAAAACATTAATTACAATGCTAGGAAAGTGCTGCAAGGGGGCACATTTTGAAATGGGTTGATGACATGGATACTGTGTAGCGGGACTATGCTTAGCTTCCAAACGTAATGGGCAAAGATCTTACTGGTACGGTTGTATTTCACCCATTTCAGATTCTGTCCTTTCCACAGCCGATGTTGGTGTTCACTCTGAACCTTGCTGTATCTGACACTGCAAACCGTTACTTAGCTTGGCATGACTAGCACGCTGATGAATAAAAGCACAAGGCTGAAAATCCAAGCAATGGGACAGTGTTCTCGGTGAATACATGAATGACGTTCACTCATCTGGCTTAACCAGTGGCTGAAGTCAAAGTTATCAGCCCTTTTCTTCTCCTTGTTTTACATTCTCTTGGAGAGCTTCTAAGCTGAATTCTATAAGAAATATGAAAAATACACCTCGTGATGCAAAACAATAGTATGTTTACCGAGGATGAAGTAGAATGGGTGGAAACTTCAGTTTCATGCTTATTTTGGTAGTATTTAGTGTTTCATGTTGTATTTGCAAATACCAGATGTCATCTACGCAAAACTGTAATTGATTCCATTAGATTATTTAGGATGCGGAAGCAGGAATATCTTAATTCTTGGCTATATTTAGAGACTGAACTGTAGATAGAGCGTTTATATTTGGTGCCTTGGTCCAAGGCACAAAAAAGAAATTTAGAATCTTTAATTCAGCAAGTCAGTCTGATGAGATAAATTATTTTTTTGTAATTAAGTGTGAAAGTTAGTATCAAACTGTGAAGGAGTGGAACATTGTGAACTGGTATGGAGCAGACCTTCTAGGGTAGTGGTACAAATTGCACATACTGTCTCCAAGATCTCAGTTTGCCTTTTAGCTTTTTCAACATTTTTATTCTTCCTGAGACCCTCTAGCTTGGCAAAAATACTGAGTGATGAAGGTGGGCCTTTGTGCAATGAAATAATTTTTCTCCTTGGTACTCTATATGATCTCTCAGACCATCACAACACAAGCACAAGTTTCTTCCGCCAGTTTTGCACCTGGTTCTTTGCCTCCATTTGGTGGCACGGTTTACTAACAGCGTTATGATTTCCATTTGTGCTGATAGGAATACTATCCCAGTCTGCTTGACTGACTCATTCTCTTGGGGGTGGGTAGGTATTATGTCGCTCTGAGCAATCCCGTAATCACAAAGGATTTCATTTTGCAGAACATCTGCTGTCCCTACTCTGCAGCTGAGGAAAGGAACCCAAGGGTGCAGCAACTGTTTATTATACAAGTTACGAGACAGGTAGTTCATATAAGCCACAGAGCAAGAAAGTCTGTGCAACCCTGTGCATATCTTCAATCTTGCAGTGCTAGAGGAATATGAAAACTAAAAAAAATCCTTAGAAATCTGCTGTAAGGCTTCCTGTCAGTTTTGGAATCGATGGCACAAGGATCTATTTCTGTTTAGACAGAGTAATTACCACTTATTCCACTGGGTACTCAGAGGTAATTATTACAGAAATCCCCTTGTGCACAGAGCAGTATCTTGGGAAGAGAGCTCAAAAAGGAATAACTGATGGAAGAATCATTTGGTTTATTACATTTAGACCTGGGCAGCCCTACTGAGTACTGGCTACAGTAATTTCAAACTTCACAAAGCGTTTCTAGAAGATGAAAATGAGGTAATTTCTGAACAGTTGCACCTTCTTGACTCCACACCTCCTGGAGGACTTGTGCTAAGGTTTTAGAGTGTTTTGTTCAGAAATTCCTGAGGTGTTGGACATGGCACAAAACACAGGCTGCATCGTTTCAGTCATTTCAGTGACTCTATTGACGCTTATTCTCTGATGAAGCAAGGGCACGCTTTTTTTTTTTTTTTTAAACCCCTGGCCTCAAAAGCCTGTCGTTAGAGCCCCACGAATTATCTGAACTTTTGGCACTGTCCCATCCAGCTCCCTCTGCTCATCTTGGAGCTTCCCCTTGCACACGACCCTCCTGTAAACATTTCTGTCCCCCTCTCAGGATTGAGGGGGCATTCTCCAGAGAAGCTCATGCGCTAGGAAGTCATAGAAACATCTTGAAACTCCACTAGGGATTGAGAATTTTTTATCGTTATCTTCTGAAGCCATTCCCTAAGGGCTGTTTTGAAAGAGAGATATCATATAAGGGTGCGCATAAACACACCCCATCATTTTATACAGCATGGAAGTGGCATTTTGTCTTTTGTTGCATGTAGGACTCATAATGGCTTAGCTTTCAGGACAGAATTGGAGCAGAATCAGCTAGACCAATCTATCTTTTTTCAAACTTCTGCAATAGGCAAGAAAGATCAACTTGCATCAGAAAGGAGCATTCAATGACTTAAGGATATCAAGCAAGACGCTTAGCCCTTAAAATAATCTTTTTTTGTGCTCTATCACATCGTCTATTCTGCATTGCTTTGCTTCTTTTAACTTTGCCAATAAAAGACCAAACCCTCAACTGTGTAGCTTATGTAAATTCAAATCTTATACCAGCTTATACTAGCCCCAAATGTGAAATAACCATACTTCATGTTTTCACTGTCTTAACTGACATTCAGTTGGCACGTAGATTCCTAACAAGAATTGTTTGTAACTTTAAGGACACTGAAAGCCTTGAAGCCCTAAGCAATAATGTAAACACTATCCATTTAAGACCCATTCAGACTCCACTGTAAGAAATAAACGTAAACTGAGGAAGACTCTGAATACTGTGGATTCAAGACTTCCAACTATCATTTTAGATTTTCCACATATTTGGAAAATCTCAACATTTGTAAGAACAGAGTCACATCAACACCTCCTTGAATTTTTAATGAGTTTTTTTGGCATAATTGGAGTGATCTTTACAGCATTTTGATTGGTTGCTTGGGTTTTAGTTTCCTAAAACAGTCAATGGGAGAGTGACAGAGATATCCCTGAAATACTATTTTTTTCAGTGGAGGTAGGTGCCTTATTGAATTATTAATATATAAGACATCCTTTTAATTCCAAACACTAAGCAAAAACCCTCAGAGAATGCCATAATATGTTACTTCTAGTGATCTGTGATATGCTATCTGTTTTAAAGCCATAGCTTTTTTAAGGACAGACTTACTACCAAACCAGAACAGTGCAACACAGCTTGGATGGACCTGCCAGTTAAATAATGTCACAGATGCATGTGCTGCTCTTGCAATTCAAAGACAGCCCTAACACAACACCAATCTTTTATTCGTGCTGTCTTCATTCATCTAGAGGAGTGTCTTAAGGGTACCACAAGCTAAATGAAGACTGACCACGACATTTTATCAGAAGTCTCTGAGCTGTAAAGATTTCCATATACCCCTCAGAATGCTGAGTGCATACTGAAATCAAGACGGCAGAGCCATGGGCACCCTTCTAAGTGCTGCTGACCACTTATGAAGTCTTCATAGAGCAATGGCATTCATACTAGTCACTCTGCCCAAGAGAAACCTTGACACAGGTACATTCTCTCTTCTGCCACTGAGTCCTGAAAGTCATTCAGTATTTCACAAATAAATTAATGTAAAGTAATAGAGAAGAAAAAGTCTACCAGAAAAAGTCTACCAGAAAAAGTGCAATTGAGCACTGGGCTACATTTACTTATTTCAATGTATCTGTAGTATATTACAGAAAAATCAGAAGCTATTGGCAACGAGACCTTAGTTTATTTAAGCATGGCCTACATGGAAAATTTCAATTAATTGCAGCAGTATGGGAAGTTTGAAATGTTTGCATTTTTATGAATGTGTGTTTTGGAAGGAAAGATCAATGCAAAAGACAATTTGTAAAAACTATTCTGGTTACCAGTAGTAATGTCAGAATTTGAATTATAACTCCAAATTTTAAATTATTTGCTTTTCTGCATTCTTCAAAACCTATATTTTGCACCATGTCTACATTCTAAGAACTTGTGAAGAGTAAGAAGCTCTGAATCAAAAGAGAAGTTGACCCATGTATTTGTAACTAGACCCTCATATTGCATACATACCCCATGTTGATGTGCCATACAGGCCAGTGCACACATTTTGTATTCTATGTGCTGAGTTCAGCCAATAAAGGCCATGAATATATTATAGCTTTTAATTTTAAAAGCCTAGCTGCCTACGTGAAGCTGTTTGACCCATGGCTTTTAATTATGATGGTCCCATACTGATTACCAAGGTGGCAAAAACATAGAGGGAATTTATTTCTCTTAAGTGGTTTGAAGTGCCCCAAACACCCCACTGCCTCCATTCTGTCATTCTGGTACAAATGGCAGATCATCTTCTGGCAGGAACTTTTGAAATCATAGGTTTTGAATACTTTTTGGTTCAGAGAACAAGTTATGGCACCTACTGAATTTTTCTTTTGGGGAACCGAAGACTGGAGTGTCTACAGCAAACCATCTTGCTCTTCTGTTACTTTCCACAACTCAGCAAAGAGCTTCAAGACATGCACCTCTACCATACAGACAGCTGTCTCCTGTCAGGTCTTTTGCTCTAGAGATGTTTGACTCTTTCTAAAGCTTTTCAGAGTAAGCCCTGAGAAAGAAACAAAGTGGATATTCTGTCCACTGATGGAATAGGAAGAAAAAGAAATTGTGTGGGCACTTGGTAGAAAGTGTTCAGACATCAAATCTTTTATTAGGGTAGAACGTGACTATTCATTTAAATTGAAACTGTGCAATTTGGCTGAACATTGTAAAATCCTTGCCTCGTGTACAGCAATATTCTTTTTGTGATTTTGCCAGGCAGTTTCTGTGCTCAGAAAGGATGGCTGAGATTTCTTTTTATTATTTTATGATGAACTTAGTATCCTGAGGAAGCCCTGCTTAAACCTCTGCTTCATCGAGTAGATGTGCATTTGTACTTCTGAATCAGACATTACTGCTCAGTAACAAAACATTAAGCCTACAGTAATGCATTATTGAAAAGTCTGAGATGCCTGCATGTGGTTTTTAAGGAGCTGTACTAAAATTATGATTAAGAGCACTCTACAGTCTTCAGGAACATTTTATAAAACGCAAAATGTAAAACTCGTCAGGAAACCTTTTATCTTCTTTAAGCATATTGTTTTTATTTGTATGTGTTTGAGAAACATCTAAGAATCCCATTTCACACTGCATCTATCTACCTATTCGTTGTGGCCAGCATGGCTGCAGCTGACTTAGTCACATGAAGCCACTACACTTCAGAAAGCTGAAAAGATATTTTCCTCACAGGGGGGAAGTACAGATCTTGACATATTGCTGGAAAATTAAAGAAGCGTTTGTTAAAGTCCATGACATTCCTCATAAAGAAAACACTAAGAAGACTCTTGAGAACAGAGAGCTTTACTGCATGCATTAGCACTGTAATTTCTAAATACGTTTCCCTGTGCTCAAAGCCATTTCTCTGTGTAAAAAGCCAGATGTCATTTGGGGGTTATGTGAACTGCACAGATTCTGTACAAATTTCTGCAGAAATTTAAGAAAAAATCATAGGGCCAGCACAAGAATTCGTAGCTAAAACAGGGTAAAAAGATTTGCAAGTGCAATGCAAGTATCAAACAATCTTTGGTGTTGCTGAACTACTTTTTCTGCACATAAAACCATTCTGGCAAATTTTTATCTGCAGAAATGGCAGCATTTAATAAAATAAATGCACACAACTTTCGTTTATGGTGCATGTACTACTACAGGCTGAAAAACAAAGGAAGGCATTAGGAAAATTGTTTTAGTGTGAGAACAGGTTTTCTGAAATCACTTTGGACATGGTTTTAGTCTTCGAAGGGACAGAATCTACATTCTTCAGTGTAAAATCAAGACTTGCATCCTCTACTTCCAAGGTACTTCATTTTTTCAAATTCCTTCTGGAAAAAGAAATCGCAAATTTGGACAAAAGTTGCCTCAGAAAGGCTTCCTTAATATAGGCTTTTTGAATAACTGGAATTTTGGTCATTGTGCTGGTTTTAGTTTCGTTGAGTGACTTCTGAGGTATTCTCTAACAGGATCTCTGTGTGTTCCAGCCCTCCTTTCCTCAGCCACCCTCAAAAGTAAAACAAGCAAACAAACAAACAAAACCCCACCAAGTACAATAAACAAAATCAAGAGATTAGTGTGGAAGGGAGAAGGTATTTGGATAACATGGTAAAACTGAGAGGGAGAGGAGCAAAAGGTGGCATGAAGTAGAAACAGGCTTAGGGTCTTTCTGGACGGCTTGGAACAGTGGGAGAAGGTTAATCCAAGCACTACCTGTGGATAGGCTTGATCTGAAAACAAGCTGCTTCCAATAAGAAAGGCAGGGGCAGGGATTGTTCAGGTACCATGTTCTTCTGACATTACAGTATCTATGATCTTCATGAGCGTAGAAGTAGAGGAATATTTTCCCTTGACAGACGGTGGTCAGAGTGGGCACACACCCATTGGGAAGGAATCCCCACTTCCCTCCCACAAGCTATGCTACATCTGTTAAACTTGTAGCAAGCTCACCCTATTTCTGGTGCTCTAGTTAGTGCTAGTCCTTGCTGGTCTGAGGAAGGGAGAGGAGACCAGTGTCTGCTCTGTGCAAGGGATGTGCTCTTTCCCACCATGCTGGCATTTGGATCGACAGCCGCTAGTTTAAAGCCTTGACTGTCTCTACTGCACTGTTGGCAAGGTTCTTGCTTTCACCTTGCTATTTCTCTGCTCATTTACCTTGCTGCTATCTCCAGACAACACATTCATCTTATCACTTCTGACTTCTTCCTTAGCCGTTAAATGAGGGTTTTCAAGAGTTTCCTCGGGATTTGTATGTCAGTGTATGACTCTTTCTACTACTACTGCACAGTTACCTTTGGTTCCCTCTCCTTCACTCTCACCCCAAGTCTGTAGCTGCTTTAGGTGACCTGCAGTCCATGACAGCTTGGGGTTTTGGTTTCTTGCCTACGCCGTGGGTGATCACCTGCTCCTCATCTGCATAACAGGTTCAGATTTGTGATGCTTTTATTCCTTAGCATTCCTATAATGATGTCTGTGTCATGTCAAGCATTTCTCTGTGTGTTTGAATCTAATAGGCAGGTCTTTGCCTATCAGTTTTCGCAGGGTTATAATTAGCACCTGATAAGGTACAAGGGATGATTCAGCATGACATAGGAGGGATCCCTTTCCATCGATTCTTCATCCTCTGACAACCTCTTGGTTATCTTTACTGCTGACAAGATCTTTCCATTGTTTCATGACTATCGGTAAAGATAATTTCCACTCACTAGTACCAGGACTGGTGCCATGCCATGGGTGCAGTAATATTTTTGCACACAGTAAGAGCATAAAGCATTGAGTACTTTGAAAAGAACAAATTTGCAATCATAGTTTTGCCTAAGTATCTTCCAGATTGCCAACTCAGTTTTGGGATGCGGTCTAACAGTCAGTCATATAATTAAAAGCAAACAGACTTGTTCCTGACTTCTTCCAGGTTTGTCTGCAATTGCCTTGCTAAGTCTTTCTATTTAATTGCTGTGTTTTCATCAGGGCTATACAAATAATTAATTTTCACTTTAAGCAGATACATTAATTATTCTCTGGATGGTTCTGCTGCCATGAACATTTTAAACTGTAGCTTTAGGATGAAATCTAGAATCCCCACCCAAATCTTTGCTACAAATTGTAACAAAATGTTCCTCAAGTTGTGTGTTTTTAAATTATGGAATCTTGAGCAATTTCCAAAATCATCACAGTTCTCATAAGTTCTCATACCAGTCTTCTTGTTGTGTAAGTCTGTCCCCTCTGTGCTCCTAGATGTGAGGTAAAAAAAAAATTACGGCAAAACAAATCTCTTCCTTTTTTTTCTGTTACTCAGTATCTGCTGTTTCTTGGCACTCTTCTTGACATTGATGTCTTAGTCTCTTTCCATCTCCCCTTTCTCCTCCCCACATCACAACAAAGCTTTACCTTCATTTTTTCATCTCTCTTTATATAAGCAGCTATCGTTCCCAAGCTTGGAGAAAGTTTGTTGTCTGAAATCCTGTGTTTCCACCGGTCTGACTCTTTCACCGTACTTGCTTGTTCTGCGTTAGATGCTGCTTTGTCTACATGTTAGTCACACGTCTCGTTCGGCGACTCTCGCTTTTCATTCTGCTGCTACCAAGCCTCATGTCCTTCATGCTTCATGATGGGGAACACAAGAGAGCTCCCCACTTATAGAATTAACACGTCCCTTTTCTTTAGTAGCAGAATGGTATGTGGCAGTGCTTCAGTGAGCACTGTGGCCACAAGTTTCCTCAATGCTTCATCACATCCCTGCAGCTGGCGGCCTCCCCTCCCCAGGCTCCATGCCCTCAGTGCTGGTTTTGAGACCTGGCTGGGGCTTCACCAGTGCCGAGAGAGGTGGGAGCCGCTGATCACACAAACAAGCACCGGACAGTCATTGGGAGGAACTATCAGGGGCTCTTTTATCCCTGTCTGCTTTTCAGCAAGTTACTAGGAAAAACATGCATGAAATTAAAGGGGCAACTGACAACAGTGGGAAAATGACAAGACAACAAACAAATATGGAAGACAAAAGACATGGATTTACCTGACTAAATGTTGCATCAGAACCATTTTGGAGCAAGAAATTAGCGAGGGTGTCACAGAGGTGACAAGCTGTGTGTCTTGAAAAGCTTCAAAATTTTAATGGGATACTTTTTTGAGATAAGGAAGAATAGACACCCAGCTTTCAATTTCTGGGTGCCTTCAAATATATATATATATGTATGTATGTATGTATGTATGTATGTAAACAAAATAAACATTTCAGCAACAACATTTATTTTGGTCAAAAGTATAAAAATTATTGCTAATGGAAACATGGAAAAGTAGAGGCACACCCCATGCCCAACACATCTCTGGGCAGTGGAAGCCACTGGTGTAGACTCTGATGCCATTTTCTTTTGAGATTCCCTGACAGCAGAAAAAAGCATCACAGAGTTTTTAAAAATGACAACACCGTGCTCTTTGAGCTTTGATTTGCATTCCCCTGCAGCAACCTGGTGTGGTGGTACAGCACGCACGCAGCCAATAGCAGAGCGACAGACTTTCGGAGGACCATCTGCCGCCTCCTGATTTGCATCAGTGTCTTAGCTCAGCTCCCTTTCCATGGCCGCCTCTCCTTTCCTCTCCTGAGGTCACTGACTTTCCCTGGCCAAGATGTCTGTCAGCTCCTCTGTGAAACTGATAACCTGCAGAGCAATCCGGCAGGCAGATGTGTGTCTAATGCTGCTGCAGCNACCTGCAGCAACCCGGTGTGGTGGTACAGCACGCACGCAGCCAACAGCAGAGCGACAGACTTTCGGAGGACCATCTGCCGCCTCCTGATTTGCATCAGTGTCTTAGCTCAGCTCCCTTTCCATGGCCGCCTCTCCTTTCCTCTCCTGAGGTCACTGACTTTCCCTGGCCAAGATGTCTGTCAGCTCCTCTGTGAAACTGATAACCTGCAGAGCAATCCGGCAGGCAGATGTGTGTCTAATGCTGCTGCAGCAAGACTTGCTACGACTCATCTGTCAAAGCCACTAGGCAGCACAGGAAATAAAAAGAGATTTGTGGCGAAAAAGAAAAATCAGACTTCCAGGTTAAATCCGCTTGCCCCTGCAAGAGCTTTCTAGAACTTACTCGCTGTCTTTTCAATGAGAGAAAGCAGGTTTTCTTTCTTTTCCCTTGTTCTTGTTCTATCCCTTCCCTTGCTGGAAGGCTTCCCATGTAGAAAGCTACAGCCTCCTTTGGTACCTCATCATTTGAGCATCTACCTCAGCTGCCTGAATCCTCAGCAGCATATTGTTTGTTAGCTTGCCTGGAAGAATGAGTTTCTCCAGAGCTACTCGGTCACTTTCCCAGCACCACAAATTTATGTGGCCGTTCGTACTTTATAACATGGGGTAGTGGACGCTTGTAGCACAGTCTCTCTCCTCTAAACACAGAGGTATGATGCAAGCATGCAGCGGAAGAAAGCCATGAATGTCTAAATTATACAAAAACCACCTAACAGTCAAAGTGGTATCTGTAAGTTCATAGCGATTCTCAAAATACCACACTGAGGCAGAGGGCTTGAGATGTTTTGAAGGTAGAGCGAGGAGTACCTAAAGCTAGCTAGCATGTAGTGTGTTGGAAGGGATGTGTGGAGGGTCAGAGAAAGAAAACAAAACCAATTATGATTTCTTCTCCTCTCACCTCCCATAGTCATTTTTTTAATGTGTCAGTTTTAAAAGTATAGATTTCCAACCATCTCAGTAAATAAATTTTTGTAGCAAGCTCTGCATGTATTCTTTCATATTTACCAACAGAAAATAATAAATTATGCTTTCCTGCAGAATCTGATAGCTATTGCACTATGGAAAACTTACATATTAAATAACAACATAGTAGTATAGTAGCTTTTCTTCCTTTTTGTCTTTTTAACCCTATGAAGCATGTGAGTTAACTCTTTAGCATTTCTACAAATGCTAAGTACAAATTTGCATGGAAAGAATCAGCCATTTTTCCTCCTGGGAAAGGGTACTTTCCTTTGGAGGACAGGCACCAATAGTAAGTTGGGTTCCTTAAATTCCAGAAGTTATTTTTTCTTAGCATGATGGTATACTTGAAGCAGTATGTGCTTAGGGAAGGCTGTGGCGCTATTGCATTTTTTTCAACGCTTAAGAAGAGAAAAAGAATTGCAAACCATTCGCTGCCCAGAAAAGAGCAAAATACATCCAAAGGCAGAAAAACTTTATGAAGACCACTTATAAGTAAATTATAAAAAAGTATTATATAAAAGGTCTATTTTTAATGCCTCATTTTTATAAAGTTTAAAGGATGGAACTTGAAACTACTTTCCCATAATATATATTTCATTATCTATCATAATCCAAGTCTATTTATTGCACCAGTATTAAAAAATCTACCACTAAGACCCAAGGGACTGAAAACATGCTGTGAAAACTTGAAACCTTTGAAAACTCTGGAAACATGCGAATTTTGGTATGAAAGTGCCACGTCTAGTCAGATCTGTTTACAAGCTCTCTACTCTTATGCTGAGCATTAGCACAGATTTACAATCACCAGCCATGTTACTCTACAGCAAGGCATTAAAGTAGCTCTTCCACTTGAGTATGCAATGGGATAGAGAGAACCAATTTAATTTAGATAAATAGATCCCTGAAGATCAGCAGACCAGACCTCTTGGAACACTGTCTTCACAGATTACTGAGTGAAGCTTGATGTGAATGTCTGATCTATCACCCCTCTTTCTATAAAAGCTCTGCTCACTGGCAGTGCAGCCTGTCTGATGTCCTTGTTTACTGCCACACAGACTACAGGCTCCATGAGGAAAGTTCATCGGCATCCTTTTATCCAATATTCCATAATGTTAAAGAAAAATTAGAGAGCTTTGCATAAAGAGCTCTAGCCAGTGAAATATAGTTGGAAATATAGGTATTTTTCTTGCCGAATTTTAGAAAAATTCTACCTATAATGACAAGAGGACAAAGTAAAGGTTTAATAATTTAAAAGATTTGTACAAGAGCTCTGGGCAGCCTGTCGGCTGTATGTTAAAGGACAGCATTAAGTGGATTAAAAAGAACTATGGGCACGGCACAGCTGGTCCAGCCAGCTATCTGCATCTCCACGTTCCCCACAACTTCCCCTCTCCCGGCCATTCAGCTGTATCCTGGCTTGGGCATTGACTTCTGTCCCAAACTCTCTTTGAAAGTAGGACCTTGCTGTGAGATCTGTAAGAGCGTGGGGAAAAAGGGAAGCTTGGGAACAAGCTCTGCATGTATGAGGCCAAACGGTCCTGAGACTCACACACACACCAATTCTGTCTGAGGACCTTCTCAGAAAGCTGACACCGCAACTATTCCAGCAGTGGGGGTTTATGTCAAGTCTGTGTTGCCCAGTCAAGGGTAAGCTTACAGACCAAATTTTCGCTCCACAAGAGCTTCAGCAGGACCTCTTTCCTTCACATGGCTGCTATTTTTATTTTCATGAACTTGGGTTACTTTTCTGTCTTTGAAAGTTTGGCCTGTTCTTTGGTTGAAACTGGATGACATACATGAAATTAGTGGGAAGGGACAGACACGCAGATGCAGCAAGGTCTCAGAAGCATCCTTAGCTTAGGAAACTGAGACAAAAAGTCAGAAACCAGGTGAATGTGAAGAGCTTTGAGCAGCATGGCTTGGAATAGCCCACCACTGAATAGTAAATTCTCATTCACTCAGCCACAGCTGTGATCCAAGAGCTATCTTCAATCACAGAGGCAAATGGTGAAGGGTGTTGTTGGGGAAGGGTGTGGAAGAAGTAGAGAATAGTGCTCGCTGCCTAGCCCAGCTATATTGAGAAAAGCAGAGCCAGACCTCACTGTGGTTTTATTTTGTGAATTCGGAGTATTTAGGCTAGATCCAGTCCTGCCAATTGTGCAGTTTCATCCCATGCTTTGGGGAGGGGAAAACCATTATGCAATAAAACTAGAAAAATATGATTAAAGCTACTAAGCTTTGCAGCAGGCTAAAGAGGAAATTTAATATTAGAAACTACTTCAATCTTTTTTTTAAAAAGGCAACAATGAGAAAGAAGGTTTCTTAGACTTTTTTCTTTTAGTCCCATAAGACATAAAAATTCAAAATATTCCAGCTAGAAGGCCTTACCTAGCTCCACTTGAAGTCAAAACTTTTATGTCGTGTTTTTATTTGCCTCAGTTGATTCTACTGAGGGACAGAGTAGAGTATGTCATTCTATAATATTTGTATATTATTAGAAATAAATATTGAACCAATTGCTTTAAAATCTCTACACTAGTTATTTATAGTATCTTTTCTTCCAAAACCCTTTACAGTAAAAGAATAATAAAGCCTTTTTGAGTGAGCAAGGTGGAAATTAGAGCATAATGCTAGTAGCAAGCAGAGCTTGTTATGGACCAAGACATATCTTTCCTCTTATGAAAAATACAATATGTTCTGTACGATAGGACTTTCAAAACCATCCAGTGGTTGTAAAACGCTTTGTCCACCGAACCAGCTCTTACAAACTTCTCTAATTTGAAGCAAAGTGAAGATGAAGCTCTCACCCTGAAGAAAGTGAACGCCTCTGAAACATTTCTACTCTTAAAACTTTCTTAGGTAGAAAAGATTTTGGGGACAGAATCTTTGAAAAAATGCATAAATCACAGAAAATTGCATGAAATTAATTTTATTTACTGCAAACCTATCTGTCTTTTAAGTATTAGATGTAAGGTTGCTTCATATGGGTGGTTTCTAAGGTTGCATGATGTGGATCAGAGATTCTTCTGACATTCTGGCTCTTTCATGAAGCAAAAAACATTACACTTGCTACGGCTAAATAAATCCTTATCCTTTGAGGGAAAAGATGAATATTTAACATAACTGTGCAGCCTGAGAGATCTACTGTATGTCTTGCCTTGTTGATACCTGAATGGTGTGCAACTAAGTGCAACGATAACTAAGAACAGAAGCTCCGAAGGGGATATTAAACACAGTATTTCTCAATAAAAGAGACCACTGCTTTGTTTCAAGAGCTTTCAAACTAAATGATGCTTTCATGTTAGGTTTTATATTTGACTCATGCCTCTTGCAGAGTTCTGGCACACTCAGTGGATGCACAACTCAAAAAAGCAAAACTCAGCATTTCTTCGCAGCACACTTGACAGAAGTCAGCATGCCTAATGCCATTCTGCTAGTCCTTGCTAGTTCTAATAAACATCTCTTGAAGTGGCTTCATTCCACTTTGAAGACAAGAAGAACCAAAAAATCCCAGTAGAGTTACTCAGTTATGCTTGGAGACAACTGATGGAGAAGAATTGCCTTGTGCTGCACAGAGGAGCTCACAGATGTGGAACAAATGAGGCTGACGTGGCAGGCACCCTCGGCACTCGCAGAGCACGCAGGGGCAGAAGTCTCTGGACTACCATTCCACTGAAGTGGAAGCTTCTTCTGAAGGAAGGACA
This sequence comes from Steatornis caripensis, assembly GCA_013398225.1. Taxonomy (NCBI): domain Eukaryota; kingdom Metazoa; phylum Chordata; class Aves; order Caprimulgiformes; family Steatornithidae; genus Steatornis; species Steatornis caripensis. The sequence continues at coordinate 394,144 of VZSC01008753.1, forward strand.
GCTTACATAGAAGAAGAAAAGATATAGCGGACATTAGCTCTCACAGGAATACTTTTCCCAGGCAGCACTGCAGGTGTTTTATCTTTTCCACTTGTTATTTAGCTGTCCTCTCATGGGCGAAGGGTCACCTTGAAAACCCTATTCCTGGTCATCTGTTACTATCTGTTGCTTTTCTTTCTGAGATACTGTTAGCACTTCCAGCGCTATACTAACTTTTGCATCAGCATTCGACATCGATAACTGAGTATTCCACATATTTGCAGTTAATAATCCAGGCATCTTTTATTCCAAGGCTGTCTCAGACTGTTAGGAAACATTCTTCTGTTCACTGACTTTCCTGAAGTTTGCAGAGTCTTCCTAAGGGCGTATTCCAACACAGTTCCTTCTGTTTTCCACACTGGGCAGACATATTTGTGTTGTTTGCAGAGTGCTGCCTATGGTGGACTTTGAGTTCTGACTGCTGTTCTTCTTCAGGTTTAATTCTAAATATGTTTTATGCTTGTCCTCATTTTCCACAGTATCAAAGTCCTGTTTATCATTCGAAACTTCAGGCAGGGGCACTTCCTTTGCCCATCAATAAACATATTGCTAAGAGTTAATTCCGGATCTTTCGGTAGGCCAAGGGCTTTGCCTCAAATTGCAGTCCTAGTGTGGTTTTGTATCTAAACTCACCCTCGCAAAACTGCCTTTGAGTCATTAACTCCATTTTCACTTGCATGTAATATCTTGTTAATAAACATGTTGTTTCTGGGGCTCATTTTTGTGCTTCACTCATATTTTGAACATAGCCTGGTGGTTAACCATCACTTGTCAAGTTAGCAAAAATAACGAAAACCAGCAGATTCTTCAGTACCACCTACTTTCAGAAGCATGAATGCTTCTGCCCACCCTCTTTTCCAGATAGCACCGACTCCTGCCAAAATGAAGGAATGTCTGAACCTTCTCCGTTAGCCTTAGCTGTTTCGAGAGTTTCAGCTCGCAGTGGAGGATGATCTGCTCCTTTCTTCCTCCAAAGCTGGGGTAAGAGTTTCCATTACTACTTTGGCTGCTCTGAACCAGTGCCTGGCTGTGGTCAGCATCCCTCGTGAAGCCATTGCATGACCTCTCTCCCCTAAGCCGAGCGTGAGGCTCCATCCCCAGCCCCAGCCCTCCTAAGGATGCTGTTCTGCAGAGGGAACCACAGGAATAAGGTCCCCCCATACAGGCTGAGGTAACTCCATAAGCAATTCTTACTTATTCCGCAGGAGGAACATGGCAACATGAGGGAGATCTGTTTTTTCTATTTGTATGTAAGTACACCTGCCACCCTTCCCCCCTAGGTAAAGGCAGTGCTTTTAATGACACACAAGCAGGAAGCAGTTAAACACACGTTGCCAGGCAATTGTTTTCAAGCTGATTAATCATTACAGAGAATCTGAATGTAGTTAATGAAAGTGATGAGAACCTAGAAGTTGTGCACTCCATTGATACCATGTGCTCCGACACAAAAGGTAATGCAACTGAACTGAAAAACAGCTTATGAAAACTTCTGCAGGCGATGTAGTTGGCCACTGTCGTTCAGGCTCTCGTGAAGTTGCCAAGTGTCCTACTTGTGATTTATTTATCCATAAGCAAAACTTCCAAATAACCTGCTCTATCCTTTAAACACTTGTGAATTACTTAATAATATTCACAACTATGACTGCAGTTTTCCCCAGAAAAACAGACTCAAATGAAACGCTGCTGATAATAGCAGATAGTAGATAAACATTTTCAGATATATTTTCAAGTTATGCAGTTTAAAAAATGCAAAAGATTCTGCAGAAACAGTTGTGTCTTGCTGCAAATTACTGAATAACATTTAACCTGGTTCTGCCAAGAACTAATCAGAGTTTCCCCATGACTGCTGGAAAATGACAGTTTTGTGACATTACAGGTTTCCAGGGGTGCGGTAGTAGTGGAAAGATTTTGCTGGTTATGTTCTAAATTTCTGGTTGGGGGAATCCTTCCCCCGTTCTGATTTGTTCAGTTCAACATTAGAGAGTTTCTTCCACTAATGCCATGATTCATCAATTTCCCAAATGCTGGGAGCATTCACTAGATTTCTCTCCTATGATGCACTGTTTGCCCCACGCTGCCTAAATCCCATAATGTATCACTGAGGTCCCATTACTGGAAGTGCATCACGGAAAATGGTGGGTAGAGATCTTGATGCAACGGAAAGGTGCTATTCTGCAATTAATGACTGAAATACTTTGATCGAAGTTGTTCAAGTGCTTTGGTATTTCTAAATCCAAGTTCAGAAGTCTTGCAGAGTTATTTCAATCATTTGAGATGAACACATATTTAAATAAGACAAATTTTCATTGGATTGATATTCTCATTTTTGCCCAAGTTAATTTCTGTTTTAGAGCCAGAAGCGGGGCTGAAAAACTTCATTGGCACCTCTGTCAGCTTTGTGGTCTTTTCAAATTCAAATTAATCCAGAAGAATTTTGCTGGAGTGTGTCCTTTCCTATTCACATCACTTATTATTTTAATTGCCTATATTGAAACTATTATTTTTATTCATAAATTGCCGTGTTAGTGAGAAAAGATGGACTTCTGATGGCCCTGTTCAGTGACTACTCCATTTACTCTAGGGCAGGTGTTTTCCCTTTGCAGAGGTGTCGGTGAGACTGGGTTTTCTTGTACAAATCAGGAATGCCAGCCACTCTGGCACTTCTAAAGACTCCTTCTCTGTGCCCACCTACTTCTCATTCAGAAGTTCAAGACCTCAGTCTCCATTTCAGTCAGCCTTTTGGTAGGCTGAAGTAAATCAAGTTGGAGCTGGGTCACGTAATTTATAGCCACTACACTCCCCATGTTCTTCCTTCCCCTTCCTCTCCCCATTCCTACTGGCACACGTACACACAAGGTGAAGTAAAGAAGAATTTTAATCAATTTATGGACATTACAAGGGACAGTGACATTCATGTCCTCTTTCTGTCCTCAAGTCCTCAGGAAAAGAGGGTAGTAAAACCCAGTGTGCTCATTTACCTGTTGAGGCCGAGACAGTGATCTGTTGTTCTCTTGGTACACCTAGGGCTTTAATGCCGGCGAGGCCTATGCAAAGGAGACTATTATTGTTACAGCTGAAAGAAGAACTTCTGCCACTACACTAAAAATCTAAGTATCTTCTATATTTTTGTTTTATTGTTCCCTAAAATTCCCACTGAAGACTGGCTGCTTTAGCAAATTAGGTATCTAGGGTGTCTCTGTGCATTTTGTCAGTGCCTCTCCAGAATTATACATGGTGCATTCCCTCTCAAGGAGAACTTGTTTTCTTCTAAATGAAGAATTATTTACCACAGCTTCCAAATATCATTTATTCAAACTCTCTTGAAACATATCGATTAGGATGTTCAAAGTGAGTGATCTGTAGCACTGAATAAATCCCCCCTGGGGAACAAAGGTGTCTGCTGAAGATGAGACTTGGAGAGTATCCCAATGCATTCTCAAATGCATGAGGAAAAGATTAATTATATCTGGCCCCAAAAATGGCTGTGGCTAGAAAGCTGGAATTGCACAGGGAGACTGTAATCACTATTATCCTGCTCTAGCAGAAAAAAAAAAAAAGAAAAAAAAGGAGTTGAATTTGAGGAATAAAAAGATTCTGAAATCTCTCCAGCATCTCATTTCCTCTCCCTAAGGAGTGCAGAAATTCCCACTCATCCTGACTCTTTTGATACTGCTCTTATTATTGCACTTTTTCCACCTCCACGAGTACAGCTCCTGCTGCAAGTACTGCTGCCGTCTCAGCGCACCTCACCACTTCCTCCGCTAGCGAGGCAGCTGTGATAGCAGCAGCAATAACAAAGGTGGTAGGAGGCGCAGCAGCAGCAGCAAAGAACACCCCCATTTTTTTTTTCTTGACAATTTAGCCTGAAAATGTGGAGATGCTTTATAAGCAGGGCTAATTTGTAATTGGCAAAGTAATTATTCTGTTAAGGTATTACAACAGGAACATGAAGCTCTGCAACTGTGTGCATGTACATAGTTTTCTGTAGCCCTGCAAGTAGCAGAACACAAGCTGTTTAGTGGGCATCACTGTCGCTAAGGCTATTCCATGGAGTAAAGAGAAATCTAGATTTTAATCTTTTTTTCATCAAAATGAGATACTGATGACTCCCATTTCCTATGAAATTTCAACTTCTTAACCACTGGCACTGTGCATGTTGATATACTACTGATATGCCCTGCAGAGGACATATTAAAAAATGCAGATGGTTTCCACAGCCAGGGCATGAAGCAATGCCAATCTGGCCATGCTAGTTCCCCTTGCTGTCACAGCAAACAAAATCAGTAATGCTTTCTGCTCACTATGAAATTTTTCTGGGAAAGAAGCTGCCTTATATAACATCACCATAATTTTATGCCCTCACTCCCCAGCTTGCTTTTCTTCTTTGGGCTGTGCAAATATCATACTTCTATTGCACTGTGTCCAACTGCTAGCCAATTCCCATGTCAATCTAGAATAGGCCTGGTCATGAATTTTTCAATTAAACATTAATTAGAAAAGTCTTTGTTTGTCAAAACCAAAACTGACTGCTGAAGCAATTGTTTTTGACAGATGTCCTCTTAAAAATTTTTTTTCTTTTAAAGAAAGTTTGGAAGTTGCCAAAGTATCTCACTGAAGTGGTTTTGTTTCATTTTGTTTTATCTTGTTTTGTTTTGTATTACTGGCGGCCACTTTTTCATTTAAAGAAACCTTTGGTTTGAAATTAATCAATTTGTATTGGGAGTTGAAATAAAGGAATTCCAAAACCCCAATGTTTTAATTAATCCAACCAAATTTCCACATTTTCTATTTAGGAAGGGTTATTGTGTCTGAGAGCCTTTTTTTCACTATTCAGGGCAGGAACATTTTTGAAAATGTTAGAGATGCTCATGGGACAGGACAAATCTTTCTGTCTCTGCCTGGAACTGTTCAGGATTCTGTGTCAACTAATTCCTAGGGACCCCAGCAAGTTAAAAGTAGAATAGAATGCTTTTATGATAATATCAATTTCCCACTTGCCTATAAACCACTAATTTTCTAGATTTAAAAGTTATAGTCTCCTCTGGAATCCAATTTATCTTGTTTTCAAGCATTTGTGCTGAAAAAAACCCTGAGTGGTTCCACATGAATAGGGAAAACTGCTGTGGTATGACTAAAAATGGGAAAACAATTCAGAGGAGAAATCAGAGCTCAAATTATATAATTCGTAAATAGTCGGTTGGGAAAAAAACCCCCACAATATTTAGAGAATACATTGAGAGTTCTTCTCCTACCCAAACCATGTTTGCTTGCTTTTTATGATGTGAACAAATACCTTAAACTTGGCTCTAATTAACTGATTGCTACTGATTCAGTAGGGTATACCTGGTTATTTTGCAGAAGAAAACAGTATTCCCTCACAGCAAGTTACATATTTAACTCAAAATAAATACTAACAAAAGCTTTTTAAATTGCCAAAGGCTTTCCACTTAATAAAACAATTATACTTGAATGGCAAATAGTACATACAAAGGCACTGGGTTGTACGCTTTTCTCTAAGCAAATACATAATAGCTAGAAGTAACGTGGTTATTCGAAGTATCTGACAATGAGAAGAAAAAAAGAATATTTAGAAATTCTGAGAATTTAATGTCTCTGTTACAGCCATCTAGGCTACCTCTCCTAATTAGCTCATCCCCTTTTCAATACACCAGTAGACAAGTAGATGATTGCACTGAAGGAATGGGATCCCCTAGGCACAATGGGGAAGAAAAGCTAGAGCTTCGCTCAGTCAAGTAGTATCAAATAGTCAAAGCGTATGTAGACGATTATAATATTATAGTACTATAATATCTGGTATCATAATAGTTACAATATCTAAGGTTTAAGGTAAATGTGTGCAAAAAGAAATCGTATATGAGAGAACAGTAAGTCGTCGTATAATTACTCCTGCCCATGTCTACAGAGACTGAATGACCACAATCAAGTTTACTGAGTATTATAAGGTATTTAGTCCTGATTGCACCTCAGCACATGAACTGTCTGGAACGTTTCCTGTCTGGACAACTGAATGGGTCACGGATACAAAACCGAGTGATAAACAGTGACTGCTGCCTGAAAAGTTCTGCTCCAAAGATTAAGAAATTTCCCTGGTACTTCTTTCACAAGACAGGTATCTATTATTTGCATAGCTGCTTTCTAAGGGCGTTGAATCATAAATACGTCTAGGAATTATTAGTCACCATTTACTATCCCTTTACTCTTATACTTGAAAAGCTAGATAAACTGGTATTTTAAAATGACAAAGTGAGCAGTAAGCTTTACATGAGCTGTTGGAGAAGAGGCATAATTTAAAGAGCAGCTGTAGTGGACATCAAAGAGTAATCTTTTTAACCAGTGACCCAATAAGGCTGCCTAGATGTATTTCTGGTTTAACTCCATCTTAGCTACTGTAAAGCCACAGTATGTTTGGTAAAAAAGCAGCTTTATGCAGTTGCACAGAACTTACATCAGCATCCAAGAGCCTGAGATATGAATCAGGTTCCCAAATAACCCTGAAAGGAAGATGGGGTTTGGTTTCCTGTAACTGGTCATATAAACATAAAAGCAAGTGCATAAGGGTTTGGTGGGATTTTCTGCAGAGTTATACAGGAAACCACTGAGGGAGGATTTAGAGCACAAAGTCTTCTTAAACCTTCCAGGTGTCCCCAGTTAGAATAGCACACACTTCGTACTAGATAAGGTTAAAGGGGTACTTTTTTTTTTTCTTTGGGTTTTTTTGCCCCCCTCTTTTCTTTCTATGATGGGAGAAATAAGGGACAAAGTTCTTAAGACAGAATGTATAGCCCTTGGGTTTTTCACTCCTATGAAGAATGAGGGATTGGTATAGGCCTCAGATTTTTGCCTCGTTTGCTTGACAGTCAAGAAGCTTGGTACCGAGAACTGAGATGCCAACAGAACAAGCAGAAGCGAAGTTTCTATTTCCATTAAAAGCCAAGCAATAGCTTGTGTACACTGTGTTTCCTCAATGAGTCAGGATTACTCCTGGCCAAGTGCAGAGGACAGTTTACTCTACTTGTTCAAGAGGATAACTTATGCCATGATGCAGGAGTTCGCAGGTGCTCATCTTGTTTTCCTTTACAAAAGCAGTTCTGTCAGCTGTTCCAGCTTTTTCCGCTCCCTTTCTCTAAGTTCCATCCTCCCTTACGCTGCTTCATTCTTATTCAGTGAGCGCTTATGCTTCAGCTGCAGAGATATCTACTGTAGGGCTCTAGTGGCAGTTCGTAGCCACTTGGCAGAAAGAAAGATGGTTTATGCTCTATCGTCATGTCAGGAAACTGAGATTTGAGTCAGTGAGGTTCAGAAGCCATGCAGTTTTGACTGACCTCAGATTTCAGGAATAATCTGAGTCTGTTTTCCTGATGTAGCTATGCCTTTCTAGTAGCTTAGCTCTGGAAGTCCATTAGCTCAAGTGCGTTTATGGAGGCTAAGCTGTAGTCAAGAGAATAATACTTTGGTCTTCAGCACCAAGTCAGATTCTGCCACCAAAATGATAGGAAAGATATTCAAAGTTTTCCATCCCAAGCTAAATGGTGTACACTGTTTCTCGCTCAAACGTTTTCTTCAGTGACAGCTGACATCAATCCGCCTGTGAGCACACCTGCAGTTTACATGGGTTACTTTGGCATGCTTGCTTTGGGAAAGGTAGCAGGACAATGTTTATAAAAAACAAACACAAAGAAAACCAAACCCAAACCCAAATCCAGCAACGAACCTCACATACTATAGCTTCTTGAAAAGTTGAATTTCTCTAAATCTGGAGAAACTAATCCATAATCTCCCAACTACCGTTATACTAACCGAGATGCATACTAAACATTAGCCTCCTTCGGATACAGAGGCTATTTTTATCAAATGGGGGCAATAAATTACTTTTTTGATGTCATACTCAAGCCAAAGGAAATCAGAAACTACAATAGATGGAGAAATTGAAGTAATATATAAACAGTTAATCATTGTTTAGACATGCTTGGCAAATTTTGCTGGTAAGAATGCTATCACTTTGGAAGATAACTTAATATACAGACAGGACAGAAAAACCGGATTGCTTCTAATGGCATTGCTATGGAGTAATGGGGCTGAGATGACTATATTCAAGACAGATGGTATTATTTGTTCTAGTTTTACCATAAGTGACACTATGATATTTCCAAAATCAAGCCTGAAAGCCCATTAAAAACTTCTTGCTGGCTTGACTCAACAAAATGTAGGAATTGCGTTTTTGAGTCCTGCTGAATGGAGAAGCTTTCAGAACACTCAGCCTGATGATCCCTAGCTTTTACGGCAAAGTACAAGGCAAACTTAGTGGTCTAGTGATACACTTTTATCACCCTTTCTCTTTTAATGGTGTGTCCTTTTCCATCTAAGTTATTGCAGCAATGGATAGAAATGTTTCTTCCCCATTTATTAATTTATTGCTTTTTCTGTGCATTTGTGTCACTTTCATAGGAGGTTTAAAAAAGTTGGGTCAGTCTGCTAGTCTCACAGAAAGATACTTGTATGCTTTTAAACTGAAGAAATGAGTTCTGTGCTCCAGGTGCAATCCTGATAATTAAAGTTTAATTTAGCATAAAAACCTCTCTCTTAACTGCACTTTGGTTTTAAGCGTTACCTTAGAGTAAGCCACTGTATTCCCCTAACAGACCATGCTGATTCTTTGTTTGGTTTATCTTTCAGTGTTCATCCTCACTCCTCTCCCATCCTAAAATCTGACAGTGTACAAGCAAGACTTTTCTTTCAGGAAAAAAAAGCGGTGCCAGTGCAGAGTTAATGTTCGCGTTAACTAATTAGAAAATCTGGTGATGGAGATGAGGACACTTTCTCAGTGTGTCCAACTCTACATCGAAGGCAGCAGGCAATCCTGCTATGATTCACATCTGGCAATGCGTCAGTAGATGAGCCAGAGGCATTTTAAGAGTAAGTGTACAGATGCCACTAAAGAACATAAGCTTAAACTTTCTATAACAGCCATTCACCACAACTTTCATAAATAGTTAATAAAGGAAGTTCCACTTGTGCCCAAGTCAGGAACCATACCCAACTGATGAGAGAGAGTCAACAAATTGGAGAGGAAAGATGATCCAGTAGCCTAGGGCATCCTAAAATTCAAGAAGCTTGACTAAGTTGTCGCTTACTGTCTTCTAGTAAGTTACTTCTTTCAACAGGAGTTGGAGACTACAGATTGTGATGTATTTCAGTTGTTCATGTACAAAATAATTTTTCATGAAACACATCTATGACTTCAAAATCTTTCCAGTTTTGAATCGAGTGACTCCAGACTTCTCACTTGTGTGTAGGTCACCTCAAAGGGGATGTAACTGGTAGCAGATACAAAGCTAGAGGATGCAAGAGATGCAGGTTAAGTCCCTTTTCTGCTCATCGTGAACTTAAATCTTGCTTTCTAAATCCAGGTGGAAGAACAAGTGATTGACTATCAGATGAGCAGAAAGGAGTGTTTTCTTTTTGATGAGACAGTCAAAAAGTCGAGACATAGATTTTTGAGATTCTGAGGCACTTGGACAAGATGATAATGAGAGATACATAAGAAATGTAGATAACCAGAGAGTAACTTGTAAAAATTTTCTATTTGCATTTCTGTAAGCTACTGTGCGGGGACACAATAGCGGACCTGTCTGCATTAAGGGAGCCCCGTCTGGAATTACCAAAGGCATTGCATGTTATTTGTCTCAGTTCTACAATCACTTTAAAATAACAGCTTTTATCTCCCATATATGATTCCTGTCATACGAATAATTTCACAGGCTAGGGGAGCATACAGCCTCTTGCCTCTTCGATGGGTCTCTGGAGCAGGGACTGACGGATAATTCAGAAACGTTAAGTGGAGCTTCTAAATCCATCCACACTCTGCCTCCATCAGCATGGGTCCTGACCCCAGGAAGTAATTTCCTTACAGTCTTGTTTGATGTCCCCACAGCATTTGAAAGATTAAAACCAAATGGTCTCTTTTCAGAAAGCAACAATTTCAAATTGTCTGACGCAAGTCCCAGAAGAGCTCATCTGTGCCCAGACCAAATGCCGTATCAGAAGAAATGCTTAGAAAAGGTCTGCCTTCAGTATACTCTCCATCCAGGTTTGGTGAATATCTTCACCTATGTGAAGTTTCAGGAGACTTGATTACAGTGACTAAAGTATAAATAGAAAAAAGAAAAGAGAGAAACTGCGGGGTAGAGGAGAAATTAATTTGCTAGTTATGCATTTAGGATAACCACATAGCTGCAGGACTTCTATGCAAGGATAAATACCTTTTAGGATGTCTGGTCTTAATAATAATTGTAGATCTTTGAAGAGAACTTGTCAGGCTATTTGTTGCTTGTAACATTTACTGTAGGTTTAGTCTTTGTGCTAGGTAGGCATGCAGACTTTGTTGGTTTTAATGTGCTCCCTAATTACATTTTTCCATTTGTCTGAACAGCAGCCGACATAAGTCGAACCACCTTTTTTAGCTTTCGATTATTTGTTATATGCTATTCCTATTCAGCATGTTCATATTTTTGTAAGATAACAAAAAAAAATTAAACACAAGCATAACCCTGAAAGTTAAAACTGGAGCCCAACAAAACTAGAACACCAGAAGAAAAAGAATGCCCAATTCACATGGGCACTGTTACCAAGACGAGGAGACAAGAAAGCCAGCCTAACGCTCCTTCTGCTTCTAGTGCATTGTGGGGAGCTCTGGGTTCCCCAGAGCTGTCCCGCTCAGCTGGCTTGCAGGTACCAGACCAGACAACGCTGGCTGCAAAGGGGAAATGAGCCCTTTGCTTTTAGAATTTTTGGTTGTTTCATTGGTTGGGTTTTGCCTCCTAGAATGCAACAGCCTTGTGTAAAGTACCTGAGCATCTGCAATACCTTGACAGGATAATACACCTCAGAAAGAATTCCCAATGGCAGCACCCCAGGTACAAGGCTCCTTGGCAACTTTGGTCAACTTAAGTCCGAGTCATCGGTCCTTTGACTCCTGCTTTCTGGTGATGTGTTTCTACCATGTGGTAACCCAAATCAAGTAGATGTTGTGGCAGAAAACTAACTCTATAGAAGCAAATGATTAGNCAACAGCCTTGTGTAAAGTACCTGAGCATCTGCAATACCTTGACAGGATAATACACCTCAGAAAGAATTCCCAATGGCAGCACCCCAGGTACAAGGCTCCTTGGCAACTTTGGTCAACTTAAGTCCGAGTCATCGGTCCTTTGACTCCTGCTTTCTGGTGATGTGTTTCTACCATGTGGTAACCCAAATCAAGTAG
>VZSC01008754.1:0-15873 GCA_013398225.1 Steatornis caripensis
ACCCCACGCCATGCTCACCGGTCCAGCATCTTGGTGGTGGCCCTTTCCAACTTCTCTAGGATCTGCAGCAGCTGAGCGTCATCGTCGCACAGGCTGCCCCAGCCCAGCACCCGTGCCAGGTCATTGCCGGTCCCCAGGGGCAAGACACCCAGCTGGCACTGCGGGAGAGGGAAGGCGTGGGAGGGGGCTCAGAGCAGACCCAAAGGCTGCTCCGCAACACCCCCATCCCTGCCGTGCCTGTCACTTGCAGTACCCCGGGGCACACAGAGGGGCTCCCAGCCATGGTGGGTGCCAGCGCTGGGAATGGTGCCAGCCCACACCAGCAATGCCAGGCACTCCCACTCACTTGCTTGTGGAGGCCAAGGGCGTCGATCTCAGAAAGCACCCAGCCCACACTGCCGTCCCCCCCGCACACCAGGATACGGAAGGTGGAGAACTTCTGGAAGAGGCGCAGCCTAGGCAGGGGGACAGGAGAGCGGGGCTGGGGGCTGTCCCAGGCTCCCGCCGGGACCCCACTGGGGCCACCCCAGGGCACCCAGGCCAGCGCTTACCCCAGGTGCGGGCCCCCGTTCATGAGGTCGAAGACTTGGGCCGGGTTCAGGAACTGCTTGAACTTGCGCAGAAACTTCACACCCTGGTTGTCCCCACTCTTGGAGTTGACGAAGGCCAGGAGAGGGCTGGAGCAGGTCGAGGGGCAGGTGGCCTTCCAGAAACCTGCGGTGAGCCCAGATGCATGAGCACCCATGCCTGGCTCCCACCTGCCAGGGACACTGATGGAGAAATCTTAGGAGAGCCGAGGCTGCGTGGACACCCTGACAGCACTGTGCCCGACCCACAGGGTGAGGGGGCCAGGCAGGAGAGACAGCGATCAGGGTGCCCAGAGAATGGTGAGGGGTGGGAGGAAAAGTAAGAGATGGCAATGGCAATGGTGATGGGATGGGGATAGGGACGGGCAAGGCTAGCACCAGAGCAGATCGAAGTTGGGTTCCTGTTCTGTCTCTGTCCCTGTAGACAAAGCGTGTCACCAAGCTGACGCGTGTCCCCAGCCTGCCACACCAAAAGGGGCAGCAGTGGTGGGCGCACAGGAGGATCAGTTCCTCACTGTGCCAACAGCCCAGCTGGGACTGACCCAGTAAAATCACATCGGAACAGGGCACACTCCCGTCCAGGTGTGCTCCCAGGGGTGGCACTGGCAGCTGGCGTGACCAGAGGGGACAAGCCACATCCCCAGGGGGCTGTACTGTCATCCCCAGCTCTGCCACCTGCTCCTACCAGGGCTCTGGTGGGGTGGGTGCGAATGACGCAGAAGCCTCGGGGATGCTTGGCAGCCAGCACTGTGCTTTTAAAGAAATGAGATGGGGAATGAAATGTGCCCAAGGCAGAGAAGGATCGATAGCTGGCCCACAGCCCATGCCTGCCTCAGGCACGTCTTGGCCATCCTGAGCCACAGGCCAGTGCTCGCTGGCTCCTTCCCTTGGCAGACCCGGTGATGCTGCAGCAGGGGAAGCATCAGCCCTCACTGCCGCTGGCACCAGCCCCAAAGCCATGGCACCCAGAGCCCCGCAGGGTGCGACCGGGAGCGCCGGTGCCTCCACCGCATGGGGAGCAGCATCCCTGCCGCCCACGGCCACCTGGCCCAGGCATTGCTCGATCTCCACTCCCAACGTGGCCAAGCTGAGCGGATCGGCAAAGCAAAACACCGGAGGCTGCTGAGTCACAGCGTGGGCTGCCGCAGAAAAGCCTGCTGCCAGCGGCACCTGTATGCCGGGAGGGGGACAGTGGGGCTGGGGCCTCACTGTGCTGCTTCCCACAGCAGTCGGGCTCAGCAGCAGTCACAGCTGCCGGCCACACAGCCACACCAGCCTTGGCTGACCAGGCCACTGTGAGAGGGACAGCGCAGAGACGCTAATGGGGGCCCAGCCATGAGCAGCTACAAGCTGCGGCTCTGAAGCCGGAGGAGAAGCCGCGTGATGGTTACCCTGACAGCATTCTGATGAGTAACAAGAAGCAGATGAGCCACCGGCTGAGCCACGCGGTGGAAATCATTAAAGAACGAGGAAAGAAATATCCGGAGGAGAACAGATTTTGCTCAGCAAAGGCCAACTGGGCCCCGCCGGGGAGGGCGAGGGAGACAGCAGTGGGGGTCCCCCTGGACGGCGCATTGCCTGTCTCCCCAGCACCCCGCAGCCACCGGCACCGGGGAGAAGCTGCACTACCAAAAAAACAGCTGAGGTTCAGACACTAAGAAATAACCCAAGCAAGGGCTTCATCCTGCTCTGCAAGATGATGAATCATTGGGGTGCAACGGGGGACACACCACATCAGGGGCTCAGGGCTGGCACCACTGACCCCAGCATGGAGGGACCATGAGCAGGGCCACCGCGAGTGGCAGCCTGGCAGGAGCAACCAAAGCCACACTCGGGGAAGAGGTGCCACCCCAAAGCATGGCACCGCCACAGCCCTGGGGCAGAGTGTAAGACAGCGCCTGGGGCAGCACCTTCAGCCATGTGTGCAGCAGGAAGGGGTGTTGTCTCTGGAGCCTACTGATGGTGGTGTTGCTGGCGCCCCACAGGAAAGTGGCCGAAGTGCCACAAGTCAAAGCCTGCAGAGGAGCTCACAGCCCTGTCCCAAACAGCCTGTCCCCTCACCTGCAGCCCAGCCATGTCCCCTCCATGACTCACCATCCGAATCGATGCTGTTCAAGGCAGTTGGTGGGATGATGGACACTTTGTACTGGCCCAGGGGGCACCTCTTGCCGAAGAGTTCCTTGCAGGCACTGTGAACCTAGGTACACGGGGACTTGTGCATAAGCAAAACTAGGGTATGCAGCACCAAAGCCCCAGCTTCAGGTTGCCCAGTGATGCACCCATGAGGGGCAGTGCTGTCTGTGCCGTGGGGAGGGGCGGGGACAGGGACGGACACATCCTTACGATGGCCTTGCACCACAGACACCGCCAGTCCTGCAGCCTCCGGACACTGCCGCAGGTCCGGTCGCAGACAGCACAGCGTGCGCTGACAGGCAGGTTCCCCTCCAGCCACTGGTGGGGCATGGCCACCTACAGAGAGGGGCAGTTGTCAATGGCACATCACCCCTGCAGCCCCCAGTGCTGAGGGACAGTGACATGGGCCACCCTCTTCCCCAGGCACCACGGAAGAGGTGGGCAGGGGATGATACCCCACAGCAGGGCAAGGCAGCCCCAGGGCCCCCTCTTGTCCCTGCCTGGCCTCTCGCAGCCACCAGTGCATGCAGCAGGGCAAGGGTGCCCCCAGCAAACATTTAGGGGTAGCCCCACTTGGAAAGCAATAAGGGATGCTGACACTGGGTGGTGGAGGAAGTGTCCCCAGGCCATGTCCCTGCAGAGCCAAGCCCAGGGGGTGACAGGGTGCCCCTGCTCCCAATTTGGGCACAGCGAGGCCAGCTCTGGTGGCGTCTCTGCCCTGCCAGGGTCCCCCGCAGGGACTCCCCTGCTCACCCCGTCCTCGTCCTCGATGATTTCGGTGCCGATGGAGGCCAGGGTTGTCCACTTGCAGTTGTTCGTGGCTCTGACAGCACAGCGCTTGTGTGCCTTGAACTTGCAAACTGTGCAGTGGGGAGCAGGTGAGGAGCAGGGACGGTTCCCATGGGATGCACAGCCCTGGTCCCCAGCCCCTCCGTGGCTGGTGACAGTGCTGTCCCGGCAGCTGGAGGGCATCGTCCCGCATCCCTCCTGCTCCAGGCCAGCCCCAGAGAGGGTCCCCTGCGCCAGTCCCAGCCCCAGCCCACCTCCCAGCAGGACCCCGGCGCTGACCTTCGCAGGAGAGGCCGTGCGAGGTGACCCCCGGGAGGGCTTCACGGCACACATTGCAGAAGGTGGGGCGGGCGTGGGAGCAGGCGTACCAGTTGTGCATGCCTGAGAAGTGCTCCATGTTGAACTGCGTGGCCTGCTGAGGGACACAGCCCTGCCCCATCAGTCCCCTGGGATCCCCAGCTGGCACTCCCCTCCCTCCTAGCCCCCCTGAGTCTCCCCAGCCCTGCTCCTGGCTCCTGTCCTCCCCACAGGGCTGCGCCAAGGGCAGCACCTCCTGTCTGGCAGCTGAAGGTACCGCCGGCTCCTGAAGGGTACCCACCCTCAAGCAATGCCTGCGCAGCCCCCGGCCCGCATCACCTCATGGATCTCCCACTTCTGCACAGATTTCAGGGCACCGATCCAGTCCTCCATCTCCTTCCGGTTCTCCGCACATAGGATGAGCTTCCGGAAAGGCGTGATCACCTGCAACAGGCACCGTCTCGTGTCCCCTTGCAAGGCCCCTTCGTGGCCAGCCAGCCCCAAGGAGAGCAGCCCCTAGCAAACCTTGGCAAACCAGCCACCTCCAACAGCATGGGGCCGCGCTGCGGGGTGCCCCACGGCTCTGTGGGGAGGGGAGTTCTGCAGTGCCTCCCCACAAGGTGCTGAGGTGGAGGGGCATGGCAGGTAGCCCCACACTTCCCTCACCGTGAAACTGTTGTTGATGTTCTTGGTGCTGGTCTCAGCCACGCTGGCATCGGAGAGGTCCACCTCATCGAAGATCAGGGACTGCAGGGGAGAAACCGGAGCCCCAGTCCACCAGGCAGGGATTTCGCGCTCCTCCCTGGGCTCGAAGGCTCAAGCCCCTCCAGCTGAGCATGCTGGAAGCATTCCCCCCAGCATACCTTGGCATCCTTGGCATAATAGAGCGTCCTGCCCCGCAGCTTGAAGTATCGCCTCTTCCACCTCTGGAAAGAGCTTGTCTGCTTCAGCAACAGCCCCTCCTTCACACTTTTCTGCAGATAACACACGTCCGTGAGCTCCCGCAGAACACCCAAAGCCACTCCCCCACTGCCTTTGGTGATGCCATTCCTGGGGTCCCCAGGATCTAAACGATGCCCAGAGCACAGACGGGACATGCTGCAGTTCACAATGTGCTGGATGTATCAGGGTAAATGACGCCCATCGCCTGCCATACCCTGAGCATTGGGCACTTTTTGTGGTGCAGGGGGGATGCTGCTGGGCACGGCAGTGCCAGCAGTTGGAGGTCTCCAGCAGCACAGAGCCACCACTGCCAGCTGCCTCCTCCTGCTCCCAGAGCAGCGCCAAGGAGAGCCTCGACATGCTGTAGCTGCCTGGAAGCCAAGGGCAGAGCTGGGGCTGGGAGAACTCCCTTGGAGGGGACATCAACACCCCAGAGCTGCCAGAACCGCATCCTGGAGGTGGCATTACCTGGGCACTGCGGCCCCAGCCTCTTTGCTAGGTTGGGGAGCAGACAGCCAGTATGCGGCCAGCCCTGCCTGGCACCCACAGCCCCCAGAGGGAACGGCCTGGGGCTGAGGGCAGCCGGTGGCAGGCAGAGCATCCCCATGCAGCACAGCACATCCCTGCAGCCTGGCTGCCCATCCTCTGCCCTCCCCAATCCACAACACCTGCCAATATTTACCCTCCTCGCAGCAGTGTTTACAAGGCTCAATTAATTAGTGTTTGCAATGCGGCTACGAGCCTGTGCCGAGTGGGGTGGCAGAAATGCTCTGGCACTGCCTAATCTTTGATTGTATCTTCTTTAAACACCGCCAGCAGCCCCATTCAGCTGCTCCTCTGCAATTAGCCACAACAGCAGTTGTATCAGATCCCAGCACACCAGGACAAGGCACATTTAACGGCGAATTAGCCATGGGCACTGAGGGCATGGTGAGAGAACTGCAGCCTCAGGGTTCTGCACTCCCGTGTCCAGCCTGTGTGCTGCAAGAGATGGCACCCAGGCTCCCGTCAGCCTGCAAACACAGTGGCCCCTGGCCTCGGCATCAACCCACTGCCCCACAGCTTCGAACGAGGCAGCCAGAGCACCAGGAGTAGCAGGAGCCTCCAAGGTCACAAAGAAGCCAAAACCCCACCCCGGGTGCTCCCTGAGCCTCAACTCCCCCAAACGCCTGCCTGCTCCCCAAGCCCCCCAGGGCATGCACTGGGATGTCCTGGCTCTCTTCAGCAGCATGTGACGGCGAGGAGCAGTGTGGGGGAGCCCGCGATGGTGAGGAGCAGGAGAACACAACGACAAGGAGAAGGAAGAAGAGGCAGGTCCGTGACGGTGGCTCAGGGCTATCATAGCAGGGGCTGGAGCCAGCGCTGCAGCGAGTCGCGGGTGCTCAGCTCTGCCTGGGTCCAGGGACACGTGGGCAGCAGGACACAGCCAGGAAGGCTGACTGGGGGGACAGGATCCCCTCCTGCGAGGGGGCTGGAGCTGAAACATCCCCGGCCGTGCTGCTGAGGCTGCTACAGCAATTTCTCCTGGCAGCCAGTGGCAACAAGGCATTGCCCGACCCCAGGATGGCACAGTCCCGGCCATTCTGGGGATGGCAACGCGGCTGCCAGCACTGTGCCAGCCCCAGGCTAAAGCAGAGCCCGAACGGCAGAGCCCCCACCACTTCCACCACAACACCCACAGTGCGGTGGCTGGGTCGGGGGGTGCCTCAGTTTCCTCCCAGAACATCAACATCCCTGCAGACTAACTAATCACCAGCATCCCAGCATGGGGCAGCAAAGCTGGTGTGGAAAAGCTTGGGGAGCATCTCTCCCCACATCCACCCTTGGGTGCTTCCCAAAACACACCTGGGGTGCCCCAGGCATGGCAGCAAAGCCCAAGCCTTCTGCCCCACCACCCACAGCATCTTAATGCACAACCCCTTCTGCCTGTGGCTGCCCGTACAGGCTCCATCACCCCAGCACTAACATGATGGGGTACAGGTTCAGTCAGAACTGGTATTGCTAGCATGGGTCCAGCCAGCTAGCCCCTTCCCTGGAGAAAATGAGGCAGGTCCCTTCTCTGAAATGACCCATGGAGACCAGTCATGCCTTGCTGCCTGGGCAGGCACACAAGTCGCTCTGCCTGGGGTGCTGGAGGGCTGTTGCAGGGTCTCGCTAGGGTGAGCCACCCCCACATACCTTGTACGTAGGTCTCAGCCGGGAGCATCCAGTGCTGCCCTGTGCCAGGAGCAGCTCCCCTATGGCTCAGCAGTTTTGGACCTCTGCTTTTGGCACTAGGGACAGAAGGAGACCTGGGAGGCACCTGATGGCCAAGACCACCAGCAGACCCAGCCACACAGTGCGAATCAGCACTGCAGCAGGCAGCATTGAGCAAGCCCATCATTTCCCCTTCACAAACAGGAAAGGGGTGGGGAGGGCAAAGGCCAGCACTCGGGGTGAGCAGCGGACGGGAGATGCCGGGGTGGCATCCCCACTGCTGTGCTGGCTCCCCTGCAGCCCCAGCCAGGGCTCCAGGGTCACCACAATAATACAAACCCCTATAGCAATTGGCTATTATGTACCCTATAGCTCCCAGGAGCAGGAGCCATGCACCTGCAGCACAGGGTAGGGGCTGCCTCTTCCTCCCAGAGAGCTTTCGGGGACACTGAAGTCCCCGGCCACTGGAGTGGGAGCTCTGTAGTGGCCACCGCACCCCAAACCAAGACCTAGCCCCTCCACTTACCCCAGCCGCAGCTGCTCTGGCTCGTGAGCCCAAGTCGGCGCTGCAGGGAACCACAGCAAAGCCAGCGCTGGCTCTGTCCCAGCAATAGAGGTGTCAACGTGACATGCCGATGCCCAGAGCAATGTGCAACCTGCCCAGCCACCAGCCCAAGGCGAGCTCTCCTCTGAGGGGCTCTGCCTCAGCACTCCCCTGCCCCATCTCACGGACTCTCTCTGCTCTCTCAGCACCACCTGGGATGTGCCCTGCACCAGGGGGTCCCAGAGATGCGGGGTGGGGAGGTGAAGGCAAGAACGAAACCAACCGAGGTCTGCGGAGAAACTGCCACCTCCGGCTCAGTCAGAGCTGGCCGAGGGCAAGTAGCACCGGGGCCTCGGAGGAGACGCAGCTAAAAATAGCCCCAGGAGGGTGGCCAGCCACTGGCAATGTGCCCCACCAGGACTCAGCTGGCCCCCAAGGGCCAGCACACCACAGGCTGGCTGTGTGCTCAGCACAGGCAAGGGGGCCTGAAGCACAGCCCGCGGCCACTCGCCTGCCTCTGGGACCACACCCCAGCAGGGTTTCTTTCAGGCCATGGTGCACCCCGAAATGCCGGCTCTTCCCTCAGCCCTAAGGCGGAGCCCCGGGAAGCTGTTTTGAACCCCCACCCTGCCCTCCCAGCTCTGTCACTGCCATCCCCAGGAAGAGTCCATAGTGCACCCAGGTTTGACCACAGCCGGGGCAGGAGGGTTTTCCTGCTGGGATCAGCTTGGACAGCAAGGGAGCTGCTGGAGAACAGCCAGGAAGGCTGAGTTACTGGTGAATGCCAGCACATATGACTGGTGGGCACCAGACTGGCTGCCCACCCAGCTTTCAGCCCTGCACTGCTCGTGATGGGATCTGCTTGGCCCCGTGGCAACACGATGCCTTGCCTGGGTAGGAGGAGAGAGGACAAAACACCCGTCAACGCACCAACCTGCATTGCACCACTATCATCCAGGGCAGCCACCCTCCTCCAAACACAGAAGCCCACTAGGCACATGCCAGGGTCCGGTTGGGTCAGAGCTCATCCCCGTCACGAGCCGGCGTGTGTCAGGATGGCAGGGGAGAGTTGGCAGCCGTGCAAACAGCCCAGCTACAGGGCCCCCAGCGCTGATGCATCTGCTGGGCACCCTGTGGGCTGGAGTCGGTTGGAAACCTTATCAGGCTTTGAGATACGGCAGAGCTCTTCCGGGAACAAGCAGCCAGGGGACTCAGTGCCTGGGGGGTGCCAGGGCCCTGCAGGCTCAACTGCATCCACACTCCCCGAGGATGTAGCCTGCTGCCACTGCAGGACCCCAGATCCCCCTTCCCAGTGCTGGGGGGATCCTTGAAAGGAGATTACGGCACTGGTGCTGACATGCCATTACGTGGTGCCACGAGGCACCGCTCAGGCCATCAAAAGGGGACAGAGGATTAACAGGGAGGAGAGGAATGGGCAAAGGAGCACCCAGAAGAAGGGCAACCCCCCCCTACACCTTGTCCTCCAGCAGTCACGACCTTCCGCTGCTTTTTAGAAATGAACTCGTGCTTCCCTATCTACAGCCACATGGGTCCCCGAGCATCCTGCCAGCAGGTATCCTTCACCAGCTCACCCCCTGCCGGTCCCTCCTGCCCCTCGTGCCCAGGTACCGGCAGGCACTGACACAGCTCTCCCACCCTGCCCAGCCACCAGCGAGCGAGCGAGAGTGGCGCTTACACAACGGAAAATGTGAGCGGGGAGAGGGCAGCGTGTCTAAGAAACCTCACAAACATCCGGCTGGCGACACTGGGGCTATCTTTACACCCCAGGCACTGGCTCAGCAAGCCCTGATCAGTGAGAGCAAGCCCAGCCTCCACTGCCCTGCTGCAGCCTCCTCAGCAGGGACAGTCCCAGGCAGTGTCACTGTGCCCCACCGTACGGTCCCGCTGCGGGGGTGACCCAGTGATGGGCCGGTACCCTAGCCAGCCCCCAGCAGGCCACTTGCTGCTGGACTGGAAGCAATGCGGGGCACGGCTGGGGTGGAGACGGGCTTTGGTGCCGGCTGGCTGTGGCATGGCTGGGGTTGGCAGGGAGCTCTGGGGTGCAGCCTGGGGGGGTCACCGGGAGCTGCCCAGAATCATGGAGATTCTCAGCCCGTGGGATCTGAATATCTCCACAGATGGAGACTCCACAGCCTCTCTGGGCAGCCTGTGCTAGCATTTGACCAATCTCACCATAGAAAAAGTGTTTTATTGTGTTCAGATGCAATTTCCTATTTTTTCATCTGTGCCCACTGTCCCGTCGGTGGGCACCACTGAAAAGAGCCCGGTTACCTCTGTGCCACACCCTCCCCTTCAAATAGCTATCCACATCACTGAGGACCCCTCAGCCCCAGCCTCCCCTCCAGGCTCAACAGCCTCAGCTCTCCCAGCCTCTCCCTGTATGAGAGGTGCTCCAGTCCCTACCAGAGTCAAGCCAGGAGGATACACTGCCCAGGACACGTGCCACCCTCCCGCTGCAGGAAGGAGGTTTCTGGGCCTGGCCCCACGAGCCCTACCTTGCTTTCCTTGTCTTTTGGACAAGATCCAGCCCTCGGCGAGCAGCCCTCCCCACAGCCTGGCTCTGCAGCACCACCCTACCAGGCCTCCCATAGCTGCCTCAACACCTCTACATCCACAGGCACCGCTCGCTCCATCCCTGGGCATCCTGAGCCTGCAGGGTGCTCAGTGCCTCCAGGAAGGACCCTCGGGGTACCAATAACCCCACTGTCCTCTCCCAGCCCCTCGAGAGGGTGCTGGCCGGTCCCCAGCCCCACCGAGCAGGTGTCACGTACCCCAGCATCAGGAATTCAGGAACATGAGCCCCCTTTCTAAATGGCAGACAAGCCGTGCCCCTGCCCGCCATGGCCGTGCACATTGTGTCCACCCCATGGACAATGTTCCTACTCCTGGCATGCACCCACCTGTGCCCCCTTCGGTGCCTGCAGCCCCCTGGCTCTGGTGCAAGCATCCCAGGACCAGTCACTCAGTGTAGCTCCTTGCAGTCAGAGCCAAACCGAGCAGAGATGCCGGATTGCTCCCCGCCTCCACTCAGCTGCCAGGAGAGCCTGTGCCGAGGCACTGCCAGGAGCCAAGCGCCCGGCCCACGCAGGCAGGATATGCCCCCCCTCCCCCCGTTCCCCAGCACCTCAAATGTCTTGATGCACCCCGGGAGCCGGCACTCCCTCCTTCCCCATTGCCCCTTCCCTCCATGCCAAGGCCTAAGGGGACCAGTGCTGGGGTGCAGCACAGCATCCCCCTCCCGCTCTGCCCTTGCACCCCCAAAACCTCATGCAGGCAACTGGCAGTCCCCAGCCACGGTGAGGAGGAGAAGGAGGAGGAGGAGGAGGAGGAGGAGGAGGGGGCGGCAGCAAGACCCCATCCATCCTGGGGCCATTCAGCCTGGCGGGGGCACCTGCGCCTGGCAGCTGTCATTGTCACAGAGCACAATAGCCTCTCTGCCTCTGCGTGGAAGACGGCACAAAGCGCCCCACAGGGTGCCCTGGCAATTACAGCCTGGAGAAAGCCAAGCCGGGGGTGTGGAGTGGGGATTGACATGATTGACGGGCAGGTTTGGGGGAATGGGGGAATGGGCATTTGCAGGAGGTGGGGTGCTGGGAATGGGGAGCAGTGATCAGGAAAGATTCAGCAGATCCCAAAGTGATCCTCACCCGCTCCTGTCCCCATGGAGCTGGATAACACCCTGGCATGGGGGAAGCTGCTTGCTCCCATTACCGGGGATCCCCCAGTCAGTGTGGGTGGGCAGTGGGATGGGGGTTCTGACACTTTGCAGCTCCCCAACACGGCAGGCTCCTATAGACTCCCTCCAGCACCCCAACGACCACCAACGGCCAAAAAATAGGTCAGACTGCCCCCCCACTCTCCCTGGCCACTAACCCGGTTATCTCTCGGGAGCTGCAGTTCTGGCACTAGACTCTCCCTCACTCATTAACTGTGTGCTAATTAGGTACCTGCCCCAGTCTCTGGGGTGCAGGCAACGGTTGCCCCTGCCATCACAACCCCACATGGGTGCACAAAGAAGTCAAAGCAGCTCGGAAAGGTGCCTGCCACGGCACACAGGCTGCCTGTCCCTCTGGCTGCAGCTGCGGCCGCTGCCAGGGGGACAGGCAGCATGTGTGCCACAACACAGCTACGAGCCAGGGACAGCCCGACCTGGGTGGCAGCAGCAATTGCACCCCAAAATCCTCGTCTCCGTAGGGAAGAAAGGAGCCCATCCAGTGAGGAGCCAGGCTGGCAAGTGCAGTCCTGCCCATCGGGGCCAAGGCAAAGTGATCCTCAGGGAAAATCCTGAACCTCGACACTGGAAACACTTAGATTTGGGGGCAGGGGAATGCACGTACAGCTTGCCCTCAGTCCCCTCCAGCACGAGCCCTGCCAGGCTCTCACCCCTCTCTCCTCTCTCCCAGCTCCATGGGCCATTAACCCAGCCACGTCCTTTCCGCCTGCCCATCCATCACATCGTCTGCCTCCCTCAGCACACTGCGCAGCATCACCTCCTGCATGGCTAATTGCCGACGCCCGGCAGGATGCGGGCAGCGGCCACGGCAGGCAGGGACCCAGCAGCTCAGTCTTTGCCCACACATAGCCTGCCAGCTGGCGAGGCCGGACCCTGCTGATCGTACAGAGGAGCTTTGACATCTGGGCTGGGGTCTCAGGATGCACTTGCATCCTTGTGCTACTACTGCAGCACACGGGCACAGCCTGGCCATCTGCCCTTTTCTCTCAGGTTTTCGGACATTGACAACTCCCTTCAATATCCCCCATGCTCCGCAGCATGGCAAACACCTCTGGCACAGCAAATGCAGCGTGGCAAACTCCAGTGGCTGCTGCGGCCCCTCTGGGACGGTACTGAGGGCTCACACACAGCACTAAGCATCCCCGGGACCCTGCCCACCAGCTTGGCTTCCCACTGTGCACCCTGCGCAGCACCCTGCACCCCGGAACCCACCTGGCAGAGAGATCAGAGCAGGCAGAAGAGGCACCAGCCTGCTCCAAAGAAGGGGAAACTGAGGAACGTTCCTTGAGCAGCCAGAGGGATTTGGCAAGAGCCCCCCGGAAATGTCTCCTGCTAAGTGCGAAAAACCCACAGTGCCGGGTTGGGAGCATGTGACTTCCGCACCCCTGGGCAAATGCCCTTTGCCCCCCTTGTGCCACTGCACCAGGCTTGGCACAACAGCCNTCACCTCCTGCATGGCTAATTGCCGACGCCCGGCAGGATGCGGGCAGCGGCCACGGCAGGCAGGGACCCAGCAGCTCAGTCTTTGCCCACACATAGCCTGCCAGCTGGCGAGGCCGGACCCTGCTGATCGTACAGAGGAGCTTTGACATCTGGGCTGGGGTCTCAGGATGCACTTGCATCCTTGTGCTACTACTGCAGCACACGGGCACAGCCTGGCCATCTGCCCTTTTCTCTCAGGTTTTCGGACATTGACAACTCCCTTCAATATCCCCCATGCTCCGCAGCATGGCAAACACCTCTGGCACAGCAAATGCAGCGTGGCAAACTCCAGTGGCTGCTGCGGCCCCTCTGGGACGGTACTGAGGGCTCACACACAGCACTAAGCATCCCCGGGACCCTGCCCACCAGCTTGGCTTCCCACTGTGCACCCTGCGCAGCACCCTGCACCCCGGAACCCACCTGGCAGAGAGATCAGAGCAGGCAGAAGAGGCACCAGCCTGCTCCAAAGAAGGGGAAACTGAGGAACGTTCCTTGAGCAGCCAGAGGGATTTGGCAAGAGCCCCCCGGAAATGTCTCCTGCTAAGTGCGAAAAACCCACAGTGCCGGGTTGGGAGCATGTGACTTCCGCACCCCTGGGCAAATGCCCTTTGCCCCCCTTGTGCCACTGCACCAGGCTTGGCACAACAGCCAGGCCTGGGCCAGTGGGAGGGGAGCTCGCCCCATCCCCAAGCCACCACCAGACCCAGCACACTGCCTGGTCCCCGCTGCCTCCCTCTGTGCTCGCAGCACCCAACACCAGAGCCCGGGGGCACGCCCCTGCTCCACAACCGCATCCCCCCTTGGTGTCTTTCAGCTGTCCCCCCTCCCTGGGGCAGCACAGCCGCCAAATCCTCGCCAAGGGGCAGCTGTGGCCGGAAACTGTCTGCAGGCGCATTTCTGGCACAGCCCTAGGGTGAGGGACCTCCCACGGTGCAGCAGCCCCCGGTGCCCACCAGCACTGCAGGCACCGCCTTGACTCGCACCACCACCTCCTTCCCGCAGCCGGGAGGTGGATGCAACGGGACCGCTCACCCGACTCGCTGCCCAGAGCATCCTCCTCGTGTTGTGCCTGGATCCCCTCTTCCCAAAACGCTCCCCCCCACAAACCTCCTCCTCTGCACGCTTCCCACCTGGGCATTCAGTCCAGGTTATTTCTCCCTGAGCTTCAGGCAGAAGGTGCCTGGCCATTTCACCGTCCCCACCTAGGACACCTACGGCCACCCACTCCTGTTCAGACAGAAGGCGTCACACCTCGTATTTTTGTAGGTCCTACCAAAGTAGCTTCCTCTGAGCAAGTTGCACGCACACAAGCTGCCCTCATGCCAACAGCCAGGAGGCAAAAGAGCGTCACGTCCGATCTCAGAGGTGTCCCCATCCACCCAGCAAACCATCACGGGGGACTGGATCTAGGGAAGGCTGCAGGAGCGGGGCCCGCAGGGGAGGTGGCACAACTGAATTAATCTGGGGCATCAGGAAAGATTCCGGCTCCATTCTTCCACCCACCAGGCCCCACATACGCACTGTCTGCCGTGGGGTGTAGGATCCCAGGAGCCTACAGCACTGTGATGACCCTAAATCTCACTCCCAGAGCATCAGTGGGGCAGTCTTCCCAAAAGAACCCCCTTTCCCCAAGGGCAGGCAAGGGGTACCCAGGGGATACAGACATAGGATGAAGGCAGTTGGGGGCAGGTCCAAGCATAGGAGAGACCCTGTCCCCGAACAGTGGGCTAAAATCCATGCTCTGCAGCCGCACAGGACCAATGCTGACCCTGTCAGCATGGGGTCTGCACACCCTTTGCATGCACCCTTCTGCAGGGCACAGGGGGCCAGATCCCTCCTGGCACTGCCCCAGGCACTGGCTGGGCTGGGTCTGCAAGCAGCAAGTGCCTGGCACTGATTTACACCGCAGAGTTGGCGAACCCCGCCGCCCCATTCTTGGCAGGGGACCCGCACCGGACAGCCCTTCGCCCCAGGTCCCCGCGCCCCTGACCTTGCTCCTCATCTGCCCCGAGGTGGACACCTTCCGGATGAGCTTGTGGGAACTGTCCTCCTGCTCGCCCTCGCTGTCAGATGACTCCTCGCCACCCACCTCCGGTGAGATGGGTGCCAGCTTGTCCGAGTCCAGGGATGACACCGATTCCCGGGCCTTCCTCAGGAACAGGTCCCCAGGCACCAGCTTCTCAGCCATCTTCCCACCCAGCTTGGCTCAGGGCTCCGCCACCTCCTGTGACAGTCCTGGGAGGATAAGGGCACACAGGCGTGGAGGAAGCGCCCCAAAGGGGGTGCACAGCCCGCTACCCTCTATGGCTCGGCCAGCCGGGAGGTGCAATCCTGGCAACCAGGGCAGACGGCGCTTCCTCGCCCAGGAATGCCACCCAGTGTGGCTTCCTCACAAGGGAAGTTTCCCTTCCTTGCCTTTTTCGGTGTCCCAACTCTTCCTCACCCCGCCTGGTACCCCGATATCACCTCTTGCTCCGCCGTGGGATACCGCGGCCGCCCCATGCCCCGGCCCTGGGTGCATCTCCCTTGCCACAGCCGGCGCGAGCCCCCACCTCCAGCGCCCATCCCCGGGCTGCTGGGCTGCCCTCAGTGGCTGGGACCGGGAGGAGAGCGGGTGGTCTCCACGAAAAGCAGCAGCTGCCTCCCGCCATCTGCCTTGCACCGGCAGCAGGCAAGGGCTGGAAGCATCCCCCGGCCCCGCGCCATCCCAAGGAAGCATCCCCGGGTCGCCATCCCAAGCAGGTGGCCGCGGGAGCGGTGGGATGGAGCAAGGGGGCGCGGGGCTCCCCGCATGCGGGGGAAGCCGTCTCCCCCCGGCAGTCCTGCCCGCGCCGGGGGCTGCGGGCAGGCACAGGGGGCACCTACCTGGGCGAGCGAGCCTGGCCGGCTGCAGTGCTGCCGTGCCCGGGCCGGCAGTGGCGGGGGGCACCCCACGGCGCCGTGCCCAGTCCCACGCGGCACCCGCGGGACGGCGCCGCCGCCCCCACCCCGCCCCGCGGCTGCCGGCAAACGTGGTGCCGTCTCCCCGCGCAGCAACAAGCGTTCCGGCGGCGCGGTGGGGGAGCGAGGGCACCGCAGCGCTGCCGTGCCCCAGCTCCCGGGCGCAGCACCCCCCCCACACCGCGCTGCGGGCCTCGCACCCCACCTCC
>VZSC01008754.1:16062-31526 GCA_013398225.1 Steatornis caripensis
CGCGGCCCCGAGCACGCGGGCACGGGCGGGCACCCGCGCGGGCATGGGCGAGCACCCGCACCGCTGCCGTGCACATACGTGTGCGGCACCCACGCGGGCACGGGCGGGCACATGCGCGGGCATGGGAGAGCACATGCACCGCTGCCGTGCACATACGTGCGCGTGTACCAACACGTGTGCGGGCAGGCACAGCCCAGGCACGGGCGAGCACAGGCACTGCCACCGTGCGCATACAGGTGCACCACTCGGGCAGGCACAGGCAGGCACATTGCATGGCTACGGTGCCCACATGTGTGAACACAGGCACACGTGCACAAGCGTGCACATCTCAGGCATGGGAAAGGACATGCACAGCATCCATGCACATATGTGTGCACAGGCATGGGTGAGCACATGCACCGCCACTGTGCACGAGTATGTGCACCACCCATGCAGGCGAGGCCATGTACATGGATGGCAGGGGCGAGCGCACATGCTGTGGCCGCACACATATATGTGCATGTGCCCACGCGTGCATTCGTACACACAGCTCAGGAACGGATAAGCACACCAAGCAACTCCATGCAAATATATGTGCATGATACGCCACATATGCACGGGCGTGCACAGGGGGAGCATGCACAGGAGTCCCACACGCACTGACACCTCCACACGTTTGTACACGCACTCACACACGCACACAAACTATATGAGTCTGCAGCATACACTCACAGCCCAGAAAGCCAGCCGGGTCCTGGGCTGCATCACCAGCAGCGTGGACAGCAGGTCGAGGGAGGGGATTCTCCCGCTCTACTCAGCTCTGGTGAGACCCCCCTGGAGCGCTGCATCCAGCTCTGGGGTCCCCAGCACGAGGAGGACATGGACCTGCTGGAGCGGGGCCAGAGGAGGCCACGGAAACGGTCCGAGGGCTGGAATGGTCTTCGTGCTAGGAAGACAGGCTGAGAGAGTTGGGGCTGTTCAGCCTGGAGAAGAGAAGGTTCCAGGGAGACCTTATTATGGCCTTCCAATATATGAAGACAGACGGTGAGAGACTTTTTACCAGCACCTGTAGTGATGGGGCGAGGGGCAATGGTTTCAAACTGTAAGAGGGCAGGTTTAGGTTGGACATGGGAAGAAACGTTTTTCGTTGAGGGCGGTGAGGCGCTGGCACAGGCTGCCCAGAGAAGCTGTGGATGCCCCATCCCTGGAAGGGGCTCTGAGCAACCTCATCGAGTGAAAGATGTCCCTGCCCACGGATGGGGGTCGGACTGGATGCTGTCTGAAGGTCCCTCCCAACACAAACCCTTCTGTGATTCTATGGTGCACCTGCACGCAACATGCCACAAAGGTGTATTTGTATAGCAATGTGCTTGGGAGTGTGTGTACGGAGCTCACACGCATGTGTGCACATATGAGGGTGTGCCCGCAAACACACCACTGGGAGCAAGAGAGGGTCTCGCCCCACTTTCCATCCCGTGGTGTGCACAGGGCTCTAGCCCCACAGCATGGGATGCCGTGCCTTCCAGTGCCCAGCCCTCACCCACTACTGCTCTGGGGCCCCCATGCTGGCAGCCAGCCAGGCCCAGACAAGAGTCCCACGTCCCCTGAGACTGCAGCCCACCTCTCTGATGGGCCGTGCCATGGGCAGGAGGCCTGGGCCTCCCTTGTCCTCCACCTTGCCTGTGGCTTTACCCTTCAGGCTGTAGTAAGCAGCGGGGCGGGGGAGGCTGCTGTGGAGTTTGGACCTCCATGATTTGAGGCTCCCCATTTCCCACGTGGGGTAGAGGGGTGGTGGGGGAGGGCTTGGCACTCACCGAAGCATCACTATCCACCACATCTTCATCCTCCCCCAGCTCCTGGTCCCTCAGGGCCAGGGGTGCAGGATACAGAAGGATGGACTGGGGATCTGTAAAACAGAGATTATAGCGAGCGGGAGACAGGCAGCAGGGTCAGGGCCTGCTCCAGCGTGTATGTGTCCTGTCTGCACCTCTGGGAGACCCAGGAGCCCTGCGTGCTGCAATGAGCCTGCTGGCCTGCAGCTCCCCCGGGGTTCCCACGCAGGGATCCCCAGGACCCCCACTCCATGGCCACATACAGCACAGACACTGAGGGCCCTGCTCCCAGCAGGCCAGCCGTGCCCCCTGTGCCCTGGGTTCACGATCCTGCCTGGCAGCAACAGGAGGTGCACGGAGGGGCAACCGGGTCTCAAACGGGCCATGGAGCAGAGACACGCATGCATGTGTCCTCCTCCCCACCAGGTACTTGCAGCTGTCGGTACGCACGGGCTTACACAACTGGCCCTGCCCACACACACGTACACATACTCACCCACACGTGCATGCATTCCTCCATGTGTGCTTAGCTGCCTGTGCATCTGCTCACCTGCATGTGCACACACATGTGCATGCATTCACACGTGTACATCAACGTATACGGACACATTCATCCACATGCGTTCACCCGCATGTGCAGTCACTCACCACTGGTGCTTGTGCTCCCCAGCACGAGGCTGTGCACCTGCCTGTGAACACATGCTCACACGCACAGCACGTACTCACCTGTGTGTGCATGTGTGCTCACACGAGTGTGTGCATTCACCTCTGTGTGTGCATGTTCAGTGGTGTGTTCTCACGCGTGCACATGTGCACTGACGTGTGTGTACCTTTATTCCCCCGTGCAGCCACGTGCTCACACCCAGCGTGCTTTCAGCCATTCATCTATGTGATCCCGCATGTGTGCATGCACTTACACCAGGATGTGCTCCACGCATTCATGCACACTCACTCCTGTGCACACGTGCTCGCCCACACATGCATGGGCTCACACGCAAGCACCCTCCCGTGTTCGTACGCGCCAACGCGCGTGCAAGCACCTACCGGCGCGCGCCTGTGCCTACCCACGCGTGCGTGTGCTCGCGCACACCCGGGCTCACGCACCCACAAGTGCGTGCCTGCGCACGCGTCCACCCCCGTGCGCGTGTGCCCACGAGCGCGTGGTGGTGCCACCCAGCGGCCGGCGCTGCCCTCGCACCGCCGCTCCCCCAGCCCTGCCCGGCGCGGTGGGGCTGCCGGCCGTGGGCGGGGGGCCCAAGCTGCCCTGGCGCGGTGAGGGGGTGCCCGGCTGGCACGCAGAGGCCCCGGGGAAGGCATCTGGCCAGCAAGGGGACAGCGGCTGCGCCCGTGCGCACCACCCGGCCGTGCTAGGGTGAACCAAGGCGCCCCAGAGCCGGCTGGGTGGCCGCAGCAGCACCGCACCACCTCCCCGGGTACTGCCACTCGCAGCGGGCCATCCCCTCCCCAGTGCCACTCCAAACGTTCCAGCAGCGATGCTGTGGCTGCGAGTGCCAGGTGCAATGCTACAACTGCCACCCGAGGGCTGTGCCCCCTCCGTATGCCTCTGGGGTGGGGTCCAGGCATTGCCCCCTGCCCAGACTCAGCCTGGTGGCACTGGGTGCAGAGGGCCTCGCTGCCCATGGCTGCATCCCAGGTGTCTGCAGTGCCACAGGGGCATTTTGGTCGCAAGAGCCTGCCAGGACTTGGCTTACCCCAGCTGCAGCATCTTCCCCATGGAGGGCACCTGCCAGCCCCGGTGCCACTGGCTGGGGACTGGAGGACAAACAACGCAAGACACAACTTGGACAGTTGTGCAGCTGCTGCTGCTGCTTCTTTAGTGTGAGACAGGCACAATGGTACACAGCAAGGTACGGGCACCAGCGCGCTTCCCTGGCACAGTGACACTCTGAGGGCTGCCCGTCACCCCCAAGAGCAACACGACCCCCAGCTCCCAATGGGTGCAGTCTTTGGTCCTAGTAGTGTCCCCGGGCAGGCACGGGGGCAGGTGAGACACGTGGCATGCAGGGGACCCCAATCCTGCCAGTCACCGTCCCAGGGTATCGGGCCAGGTAGGTGTGGGCCATAGTGTTCAACGGGCTGGGGATGGCCCATGGGGGAGCAGCCATACAGGGGTGGGGGGCTGCTGCAGTGCCAAGCATGCAGGCATGCGGCTAGGCTGCCCAGCCGTGGCTACACCTGAAGGGGCTGGGGCCCACTCTTCCTCCCCAAAATTCTTCCTCCCCCTCCCCGCCCACCCCAAGCTGCTGCCGGTTGCATGAAATCCCTGTGCAAAATCAGCATCGAGGTGCCTGCCTGTCCCATGGGAACAGACGCACAGTGGCGGGGTGGCAGGGTGACCCAGAGTGAGGTCTAAGTGCTATTTGAGCTTGTTGCTGCACAGAGGATGCAAACAGGTGCCCCATTTTGTCCTCAGCCTGGTTCTCCCTGTATTAATCCCTCCCGGTGCCAGTGCCCCGGCAGAGGCTGGAAGCGAGGGCTGGATGAGGCCATGCGGTCCCTGTGCCCACAGCACTGGTGACAGGGGTACCCACAGCCCCTGGTCTACTGCTCCTAGCACCCCACGCTCTGGCAAGGCACCATCCCAGGGGCACCCACTGCACTGTCCCTCAGGAGAGGGGTCCACAGCACCCGCCTCGGCCCCCCGTGGTGCCTTAGGGTGGTGGGGAATGGGTTAAGGACCCACTGGCCAGGGCCATTGTTTCAGACACAATGGAGAGGAAGAGAATGCCGGGCCAAAATTCCTCCAGCTCCCACCGGACAGATGGACAGAGCTGGACAAACAGACACGACAGAGGGCAACGACAGTTTAACCCTTTCAGGCACTGTGTGGGATGACCTGGGGTAGCTGGGGGAGGGGGGGGTTGTTCAAGGCACATGGTGTAGCACCAGCTGCAGGACAGGCACTGGTGTCCAGGACAAGGCGGAGGGACCCCCGTGAGCACAGAAAGACCCAGTGGAGGTGGCAGGATCGATCCATCTGGTCCTGCTGTGCCACAGGGTGTTGGGTGGCCCCCTGCCAGTGCCTGGACTGGCACCCCCTCCCCTGCTCAGTAAACCAGAGAAAATAAATAAAACACAGGGGCAGGACAGGCAGACGGATGCAGGGAGAGCCCCCGAGGGGCCAGAGCCACTTTGGCAGCAAGCTGGGGCCACGGCCAGGGTCTGGGGCGCAGGCCGGGCAGCGGGCTAGCAGCCCTTGGGGGCCTGCCCAAGGCTCTCACGCAGGCAGCGGAGCTGCTCCTGGCCCAGCTTGATCTTCTCCTCCAGCTCCCGCTGCTCGGCAATGAGGGCTGACTTCATCTTGATGAAGTGCTGGTAGTCCTGGAGGTGCTCGGCAGGCAGGTACCGTGCCACTATGGCACCCACCGCCTCCTCCCGCCGCCCCACGTGCTCCTTCAGCTCCTTGGCGTCCTCCAGCTGCGCCGCCAGCAGCCGCTGCTTCTCCCGCAGAGCCACCTGCGGGTAAGGCAGGCGGTACTGGCAGGCAGTCCGGCGGCCCGACACCCCGCGAGTGCCCCCGGCCCCTTGCCCACCTTGTCCTCGGCGGGGGCGTGTGGCCCCAGGCTGCCCAGGGCGGTCTCCACCCGGGCCAGGCGCCCTGAGAGGGAGAGCAGGAGGTTGACCACCTTGTCCAGGTCGCCCACAAAGAGGCGGTACTTGTCGAACTCCCCCGGGGTACAGAGGGCTTGCAGGCGGGCAGCCACATCCTCGCCCAGAGCCCCATTGGCACTGATGTCCTCCTGCAGCCCCCGTTGTGCCTCCTGCAGCACCGCCAGCTTGCGGCTCAGGCTCTCGATCAGCTGCAGCTGCCAGAAGGAAGGGGTCAGGGGCGACTGGGGTCACCCCCTGTTGGGACCAGGGGACTGGCACACAGACGCAGGCATGCCACGCTGCACTGGGCCTCAGAGATCACCAGCATCTGGCGATCCCTCCGGTCCCCGTGAGCACCCAGCAACATCCCTGGTCCCTGTGAGCACCCAGCAATGTTCCGGTCCCCACGAGCACACAGCAATGCCCCTGCTCCCTGCGAGCAGCCGGCAATGCCCCCAGCTCCCACGAGCATTTGGTGATGCCCCTGGTCCCTACGAGCATGCCTCCCTCACACTGACACTCCCAGGCACCACAAGCATACAACAATGGCCCTGGTCCTCACAGGCACCTGGCACTGTCCCAGCCTCTGTGAGCATCCAGCAATGCCCCCGGTCCCTGCAAGCACCTGGAGAAGTCCCTGGTCCCCATGAGCATCTGTCAATGACCCCTAGTCCCACGAGCAACCAATGATGCCCCAGTACCCGCAAGCATTCAGCAATGCTCCAGGCCCCCATGAGCATCTGGCAATCGCAGTGGAGAACCCCGAGGGCATCGCCCCAGCAGTGCACACTTTACCTTCTTCTCCACCAGGTCGTGGTCCACCTCCTCCTCCTCATCCTCCGAGCTCCCCTCCACCACCTCCGGCAGCTCCTTCACCTTGACGAGCGGCTCGGCTTTGCCTGCTGCCACACCGTAATATGCCGGGTACGAGGGGGAGCTTGCAGTGCTCCTGGGGGGCGGTGAGATGGGCTCAAAGCCCTGCCTGTGGGGACAGGGGCTCAGTGCCGGGGGCAGTGGGGTGCAGCCTGTCCTCGGCAGGGTGCCTGGTGCTGTGCCAGCCCTACCTGTCCTGCGCTTGGGCCTCCAGGCGCCAGTCCTGCTGGAAATGCTCCCGCCAGGCCTGCCGCTCCCCTGCCACCAGCAGCTCGCCCATCACCTCAGTGGTGGTGCTGAGGGGGGCCGAGGGGGCCAGGACGCCGGCCGGGGAGCGGTCCCTACCCGCCATGTCCCACAGCAGCTCTGAGTCCATGCGGCAAAGCTGGGGCTGGGGCTGGGGCCGGGGCCGGCCCCCCTGGCAGCTCGCATTCTCCGCTGCTCTGGGGCTGGGCTTGGGTGCCTCCATGGTGGTGGGGCTGGGGCCACCATGCAGAGGCAGGGAGCACTCACCCACCCTGCGGGGGACGGCCCAGCTGCACTCCTGGTTCTGGCCAAGCTTTTGGGGCTGCTCCTCCATCTCCCAGGGGTGCTTTGCCTTCGGTCGCTCGTGCCTAGCCCCCGCCGCCCTGCTGACACCCGCCCAGGGGCACCCATGTCAGCTCCCCTGCCCACCCATGGGGGATGGGGACACGCAAGGTCATGCCCACCCAAGGGAAAGAGGTCAGGGACACCCTCCACCCCGAGAAAACTCCACAGCCCGCCCGAAGGGGTGGATTAGGAACCCTGAACACAGGGTTCAAAGGGCGATGTGGCCCCTCAAGCCACCCTATGCCCAGTGCTCGCAGTCCCACTCCCACTCCAACTCCACGGCAGCACTTGCCTGCAAATCTCAGCACTGCCAGCATCAGGCTCAAGCATCCTGTGAAGCGATCCGGGGGGCTCGGGTCGGAGCCAGGTGCCTGAGGGAGCTGGGGGGCGAGCAGCGTGCCCCCAGGACCGGCCCCCCTGCTCCCCGGTGAGGCTCTGCGACCGCTCGCGCACGGCCTCCACGATGCTGCGGGTGGCGGTGAAGGCAGAGACATGCCCAGAACCATCTGGCAGGCGCTGGGACGTCCGGCGCTGCCTGTACTTCTCCCAGTTAGGGGGAGGTGGGCGGGGGGGCGGAGGGCCCTTCTTTTTGGGCATGCCAGGGGGGTCCAGCTTGGCACGGAGAAGGTCCCTCCGGTCACGGCCCCGGGGGCTGGCAGGCTCCAGGTTGAGGTGGCTCTCGGAGAAGGCTCTGCTCCGCAGCGGGCGGTGCAGGGGGTCCGGGGGGCTCTCAGGGGAGCGGGCCAGGTGGTCACCATCCCACGAGAGGTCGTGCGTAGACGTGGCCCGGTAGCAGGGCGGCCATTCTGGCTCGGCATTCTCAAAGCAGGGGCGGAAGGGACCGAGCCTTGGGAAGCCCAGTTGGTAGCGCGAGAGCTCGCTGGAGAGAGAAGTGGGCACCCATCCACCCCCAAGACAGTCGCTCCCTTAGAAGCTCATGCCCACCTCTGCCTCAGTTTCCCCAGCTGGACTCAACCAGCCCTGCCAGGGAAAACCAGGGCTTTCCCAGTGCCCCCATGCTGGGCACAGCTCCCCGGAGATGCCCCCAACCCCCTGGGCATGGGTAAGGAGGGTCCCAGCCCCCCATGGGCACCACCTTGCACCCCTGGGCCCTGCTTGCTCAAGGTGGCACGTGCCCCCACTTCGCAAGGCACAGCACGGCTGTGACCAAGGAGTTAAGGGAGGTGCTTTGTGCATCACCAACCAAAACCACAGCGGTCCCCATGCCCCCCTGGCAGAGGTGCCCGTCAAGTGGGATGCACATGCCAGCAGCCATCGCAGGCTCACCTGATGGACTGGCTGGCTTTTCTGGTTATCGCCGGTGGTTCCCACTCATTCAGAGGAAAGTCCTGCATGGGTGAAGGAGAGGAGGTGTGAAAGCAGGGCCAGCGCTCCCTTTCGCAGCAGCCAGGCTCCCTAGGACCGCCCCCCAACCCATCCCTGTCCAGGCACAGTGGGCATGCAGGGGGTTTGCAGGGCCCCCATGGGCACACAACTCCCCACCCCAACCAAGGGTCATGCTCTGGGGGTGCAGGGTGATGCCAGTGCTGCTCCCTGGGACAGTCCTGGGGGGCTCACTCACCGGGGCGAAAGCTCTCCGGGGCGGCCAGGCGTCACTCTCCTCCCGCCTGGTGTGTGGGGCTGGGCAGCAGCAGTCAGGGCAGCGTGCCCACGGCTGTGGGTGGCAGCGGCAGGCATGGCCACGGGGCAGCAGCGGGGGGCACAGGTCACCCCCACAGTAGCGGCAGGGCTCGGAGCGCAGTGGACCCCCATAGGGGTAGGAGAAGCCCCGCAGGTACTCCAGCTCCCCTGGCCTCCCCAGTGGCTTGTAGCAGTGGGGCTGCTCCCGGCAGCACTCAGCGTAGGGGCTGGTGGAGCTGGGGCGGCCAGGTGAGGGGGAGCCATATGGCTGGTCCATGGAGAGGCGGCGGGCATCCCGGCACTCAGGGCCAGGGGGCTGGAAGGCACCAGGATCACCTGCTGGGGGCTTGCCATGCTGGGGCAGCGTCGACCGGCTGCTCTCCTCGAAGAACCGGCGGCGGTCGGCAAAGGGCAGGAGGATGGCCTCATCACTGCCCTGTGGCGGAGAGCTAGGGGCCGCCGGCCCCTGCCCATAGCCCTCCAGCTCGCCAGGGCTGCGCGAGCGCTGCCGCTGCAGCTTGCGCTCTGGGGACCAGCACCACCTGCCCCCGCCCGACGGCACTGCTCGCTCGGGGGACGGGGGCCCTTTGGGGCCTGGCAGTGGGTCAGGAGTGGGGATGCCCCGGTCCCCCGAGCGGCCAGTGTTCCTGTCCTCCTCGCTCAGCGTGGGGCTGAGACGCTCAGCTGGGGCACGGGGTTCCTCCACCAGCACACTGCCCTCGGGCGGCTCGTCTGCCTCCTCCACCGGCTCCTCGCCAGGCGGCGGGGCGCCAGGACCCCGGCTTTTCTGGAGCTGGGCCTTGCGCCGCTGGATCTCGTTGCGCAGGCTGGTGGCGAAGCGGTCGCTGCGGCGGCGCATCTGAGCGGAGCGGTGGGGAGGACCCCCAGTCCGCCGGCCCCCAGCCCGTCTCTCCTCCTCTGCTGGCCCCTCGGTGCTGCGTGCTGGGCTGGCCCCCCGCCCATCCTGCCCGCAGGCTCGCTGTGGCTCAGGGCAGCAGTGGCAGGGTGGCAGGCGGTGGCATGGCTCCGAGCAGAGTGGGGGGTCGTGGGCGGCCCCTGCGGCCCCCAGTTGGCTGCCCTCAGAGTGCAGCGGGGAAAGAGTCCAGCGGTGGCCGTCGGGGGTCGGCGAGGCTTGCCCACTGCTGGTGCCCACCTGGAGGGAGCGGAGCTGAGAGGCCAGCAGCTGCTCAGGAGCACTGTGCCGGTGCGGCACGTGGCCCTTGATGGGGGAGAGCAGCGGGTTCTCACCCGCTGCCACAGCACCCAGCGCTTGGTGCATGCCACCGTCTGGGTACAGACGGTTGCCAGGCTCTGTGCTCTCCCCCGGGAGCGGCTCGGCTGGGCAGCGGTCCGGGTGGGAGCTCAGCATGTAATACTGGTCGGCGGAGAGACGGTCCTTTGTGGGGTACAGCACCGGCATCCTCCCACCCGCTGCCTCTGCCTCCCCATCCCGCTGGCAGAGGAAGGTGTCGGAGATCCAACGGCCCTTGGTGTGCAGCATGTCCACCGACACTGACGCACGGCGCCTGTCCCCTCCGCTGGCCGGGGCTGCCCGCAGGCTGTCCCTCCTGACAGGGGGCTGCGGGGGCACATTCACCTGCCAGGACTCGGGGTGCCGGCTGGCGGGTGTCTCAGCCCCAGCGGTCAGGTAGCGCCCGTCAGGGGGCTTGCAGAGGCCTTGGAGGCCAGGGTCGACGGAGGCAGCCTCCTCGGGGCGGAGGGAGAGGGCGCAGTCAGAGGCGATGGAGCTGGCGGAAAAGGAGCTGTACGCCGAGTCCCGCTTGCTGTGGTACATGCCCTGGTCAACGGGTGAGGGGTCCCCTTCATAGTAGGCCTGGCTGGGCTGGTCCAGGCTCTCCATGCTCCCAATGGAGCTGCTCCGGTCAGTGCTGCAGTGCCGGGACAGCGGGTTCCACTGCAGGGACAGCTCGCTGCCACCCGGCCCCACGCCGGCATTAGGGGCGCCTGTCGCCCTCCCACCCAGCTCCCCACCAGCCCCTCCGATGGGCATGAGGTCCCAGGGAGCCAACACCCCACCATCACATACAGCCCGCCCCGGGACAGGGGGGCACAGGTCAGCGGAGCCCCAACCTGCCCTTCACTCCTGGGTTTGGGGGCAGCACCAAGGCTGCTCCGGCACTGTCAGGGGGAGCGGGCAGACGGGTACAGGGTGTGCGAGGCTCCGGCCACTCGGGCAGGGGAGGCACTGGGACTCGGCAGCTCCTGGCTGGCTCCGGCGGAGCCACCGCCCCTTCCTGCCGGGAGCCAGAGAGTAAACAGGCAGGGGAAAGGGCAGTGCAGTGGCAGGACGCAGGGGGATGCCCGACAGCGGCGTGGGGCAAGCAAGCGAGCACCCACCCCACACCTCTCTCGCCCCGACCCAAGTGGGTGCCCTGTCCACCCCCTCCCCTTGCACGGCCCCGTGGGTGCCCCTTGGGGTGGGTCGGGGCTCTCACCTGACATCACACCCCGAGGGCCAGGAGAGGCTGAAGGCATCAGCAGGACAGTGCATGGTGGGGGCGTCGGAGCGGCTTTCGGCAAGCTTGGCCATGTGCCAGGAATGGGGCCGGAGGACGGGCACACTCCTCCTGCCAAGAGCAACAGCGGGAGAGGACAAGAATGGGGAGGAAGCCAGGCTGAGGAACCGGGACTGAAGTCACTTCCTACGGGGCTTCCTGTCCCCCCCAGGCCAGCGCTCGCCTGAGGGGGACGGCAGCAAGGAGGGTCCAGCCCCGCCAGCACCCAGTGCCGGGCAGGGGGATCCCACGGTTCCCCCCTGCCACCAGGCCTCCCCCGCCTGTGGCGTCTCCACTGCCAGCATCAACAGGGGACTGAGGATGTGGCCCCAGCGCAGCCCATGGACAATTCCCCAGCAGGGCAAGGGTCCGTGCCGGGACTGGACTGGCTCTGCGGGCACACCAAGGGACCCTGGCAAGCCTGACCTTCCCTCTTTGTTTCTTGGCCCCTCAGCATCTGCAGCAAACGCCAGCCACATCATGTCCCCGGGAAGGGGTCCTGTGCGAGGCCCCGTCCCACCCCCTGTGCCAGGCAGCCATGAGGGTCTCCAGCCCCACCAGTGCACGAAGGCAGCAATGTCCAGTGCCACCAACAGACATGTGGGCAGAGGCCACCTCCTGTACCCTCCAAGTGCCTGGTCCTGCCCCAGCATCCACTGGGTAGGCAGGGAGGGTGGCAGGAATGAGCTGAGGGGTCAGCACAGGGGTCCCTCCTCCCCCAGAGCCCCCAAACTCACCATGGATGATGCTGAGCCCCGGCACAGCCCCATGGCACCCCCTGCCCCGTGGGCAGTGCCCCGCACTGCCCCAGTCTCTGGATGCCACCAGAGCTGGAGCGCGGTCGGGATGGAGCCAGGGAGTGGATGCCGGTCGGGGCGGGGGAGCGGGGGACGACTGCAGGGCCCGGCCCTGCCTCTCCTTCCTTTCCCAGGCAGGCAGCAGGCAAGCAGGCAGGCAGGCAGGAAGGGAGAGGAGCGGCCACGCTCGAGGATACCGCCCAGCAAGGGGGTGGTGAGCCCGCCACACTGCCCCGGCTCTGCTGGGCTCTGCTGGCGGCACACCGGGCTGGGGAACCCCCACCCACCATGGGGTGCTGCCAGCCATGGTGGGGCTGCCCCCCAACCCCGTCCCAGCACAGGGCACCTTCAGGCTGGAGCAGGCACGCTGCCAGGCTCCCACCAGTCCCCCGAGGGTGGCCCCCCAGATGATGGCCCCCACCCCAGCCTTGGCACCACCACCCCAGCTGCTCCCCCCACCCGCAGGGCTGCCAACCTGCGGACGATCATCTTCAGGGTGCGGTAGGAGCCCTTGATGAGGATCAGGGCCTCCTGGCGGGACCCATACAGCGGCGTCCCGCTGATGTTCACAAGCTCATCGCCCGGCTGCAGCCGGCGGGACAGCGCGGCCTTGCCCCCATCCTCCACCTGGGTGATAGAGAGGGGCATCAGGGGGGGCACAGCCCCCCAGAACACCCTAAGGGGTGTGCCGTGGCTGCCAGGTGTAAGGGGTGAAAGAGGCTTCGGAAAGGGGGTGCCTGCGCCCTGGGCACCACAAAGTGATCTGAGGCGCTGGGCTCCCCCCCTGCCCTGGTCACATGAATTTCTGAGCAAGGAAAGGGCATCGAGGAAGGGGGGGAGAAGAAAAATGTCCCATCCCAGCAGATTCCCCCGCGGGCGCGGGCAGCACAAGGGCCCTTTGTCCGGCATGGGTGCCAGCCCCCTGTCACTGCTCCCAGCCCCACGTCAGCTCTGCCCAGGCACTCGTGGTTATTTCGATGCCTGAAGGATGCCATCACGCCGTGTGCACTCAGGGCAGCCAACAGCGGGAAGCATGGAGCTGTGCCTGGCTCTAGCAGGCACTTATCCCATCCTGGCACCAGTGCACAAAATGAGCCTGGTACCACGGCTTGGAGGACACACGACCACGGTGCTGCCGTCACAGAGGAGCCCCAGCTCACCCCCTCTGCCCCAGCAGGTAGGTGCAGCATGGGCAGCCCTGGAATGGGGAGCGCCCAGCCAAGGCAGGTAGAGCGCCAGGTGCTGGCACTCATTTCTGCCCATCCTGCTGCTCCTGACAGCTGGGGATCACCGTGCCCAGCCCCTCACCCCGCAGGGCTGGCAAGCAAGCCTTGCTGCTGGGCCGCATGGTGGCAGTGGCATGGGGCATCCAGGCGCATGGGGCAGGGCATGGGGTACGCTGTGCCCCCATGCC
The DNA here is from genome assembly GCA_013398225.1 of Steatornis caripensis. Classification (NCBI taxonomy): domain Eukaryota; kingdom Metazoa; phylum Chordata; class Aves; order Caprimulgiformes; family Steatornithidae; genus Steatornis; species Steatornis caripensis. Next base: position 29,318 of record VZSC01008754.1, read on the forward strand.
CAGCATGGATGTGGAGCCTGACCTGGCTGGACCCTACGGTCGCCTGCAGGGTGACAGGCAGAGCTGGCCTGGCCCCATGCCAAGGCTCCTGTGTCTGCCCTGACCATGGGCTCTTCACCCTGCCCTGCTGCTCCCTGCCCAGCAGAGAAAGAAGCTCTGCCCACAGTGCCCGCAGCGCGGTCTCTGCCGCCCAGCCTGGGTGGCAGCCAGGTCCCGGTGCCCGGGGGCACCTGCACTCCCCAGCAGGTCAGCCACCACGCACGTGCCCCCAGGCACCCCTTCCCAGCCCTGGTGTCGGGCAGGGCTCAGGTGGCATCCCGCTGCCCATGGGCAACATGACACCTGGGGAGCCAGGCAGGGGCAGCCAGGCCTCCTGCACAGCCCAGCACTGCCCCACGGCTATGCCCAGTGCCCCACAGCTCGCTCTCCCATTTTTTCAGGGACCTGGCGGTTGCAATGCCATGCCTGTGGCATGGGGCCCCAGCTGCCTGCAAGGGCTCCCAGTGCCTCCATGCTCTCACTGGAGCACCTGGGTTTAACCCCTGCCACACTGCTGCCCGCCACTGGGTAGCTCCAGCAGAACAGGCAGGCAGGGCAGGCTGCACCTTCACCTCAGTCCTCTGCCCGGCCACATGCCCATCCCAGCCTGCCTGCCGTGGCCATGGGGCTGAGTCAGTGGTGATGGGTGTCCCCTCACCCCGTGCAGGACACTGCCAGGGCTGCACCCACGTCTGGGCCACCATGTGCACCAGGATGGACACAGCTCAGCCCTGGCATTGCTCACCAGGAGCTAAATCTGGCACAAACAGTCCGTTGTTCTGTCTTCACCATCAGTGAACTCAGTGCTGGCAGCCAAACCCCGCCGCCCGCTGCTCTGCCTGGCCAGACCAGCACCGGGCACTGCCCCAACATCACCCTGGTGTTCATTCTGGGCCCTAATGGTGGGCACCAGCTGGCTCACAGGAACATCTGCCTGCCCCAGGAGAGACTTGTCTTAGAAGGAGTCACAGACACGTCAGTGTCAGAGCTGTGCCCACCCTGTCCCACGCAGACCTCCATCCTTGCCCAGCACACGCTTGAGGGGGCTCCACGGAGCCCACACCAGCCCCACTGTGGGACTCTGCCACAGGAAGGAATCCCGCCTAGAGCAGTCTCAGAGGCTAAACTGTCTCACGAAGAGCCAGGACCCCCTTCCCCTTTCCAGCATGGGGCCTGGGGCCCCGTGCTGCAGGCGGGGCCTGCCCCCTCCCCGAATGAGCACGTACACACCTCGTCCGGCTGCGGCAGTGGAGCAGGCGCCCCGGGGGACCCTCCCCTGAATGCACAGAGCGCTGGAACAAGCCCCCTTTGTCTCCAGAGCACACGCGGCGGCGGTCCGGCCTGGGGAGTGCAGGGGCTGGCACCCCCCGGCCCGCAAGGAGCCCCCCTCTATTCTCAGCAGCAGTGGGGAACGTCCCCTGACCACCTATCCCCTCCAGCAGCCGGCAGACCCACTGGGCCGCGCCGTCCCCGGGCCCGGCAGCAGGGCAGCCAGTAGAGGGGCGGGCAGCGGCACCCCCGGCAGGGCCCCAGCTCCCGGCCGCCGGCGGTGTCACCCCGAGGCGCAGGGCAAGCACCAGAGCCACTTTTCCAGCTCCCCCAGCCAGACCACGCTGCCCGCGTCCCGGCGCAGGGCGTGGAGGGCCCCCGAGGGGGCAGCCAGCCCGGCTCGGGGCAGGGAGGCAGCCCCGGGGCCGCGGCACGGCACGGCCCGGCCCGCCAGCGCCCCGGCCCCAGCAGGACGGTGGCACCGGCCGGGCGGGCAGCCGGACTGCCCGGTGACACGGGCTCGGCCGTGCTCCGCGGGGCAACGGGGTGCCGGGGCACCTCCGGCCGCTGCCCGGCTCCCGGCGGGTTTCCCAGGGGGGCGATGCCCCGGCGGGGCCACGGGAATCGGTGACGCCCGCCGGAGTGGGACGTNGCGTCCGGCGGCGCCTACCTTGGAGACGATGAGGGGCTCGCCATGCTCCAGCCCGCCGCGCAGCGTGAAGCCCCAGGGCGCGCCCCCCTGCAGCTGCACATGCACGTACTGGGGGGCGCCGGACCGGCCCTCGGCCCGCTCCATGGCCGCTACCGCCCCATCCCGGCCCTGCCCGGCCCGGCCCCGCACCGCGGAGGAAATGACACCGCCGCCCGCCCGTGCTGAGCGGCGCGGAGCCGAGCGGCGGGG